>JACEGR010002498.1:0-127412 GCA_014170235.1 Listronotus bonariensis | reverse complement strand
TGTAACGGTTAAAAATTGCACTTAATATCTATTCGGAACTGCCTCGTGCACAGTAGAATGAATTATGTTAAAATAAGATATATTTTAAAAAAAAAAGAAAAGACAGTTACTTACTGAGATCTAGATATCATTTAAAGTCATAAATTATTATTTTCCTTCCAGTTTTAGCAATAAATTTCTGAAAAACAGGCATATTTTGAAAATAACATTGTTTACAAAAGCCGGTATAACCTCAAAATGTTTTCTCCTGATTCATATTTTTACAGTCTCATCGTAGTATACATTCTTCACAAATACATTAAATAGTCAAATTACTAAATTTTAACTTATTCTCAGGATTCATTTTAATTAGATTTTTAAATGATTTGTTTACTATTGAATTGATTGACATTTCTTATTTCATTCTACTTTCATGACGGGACCGAGCCCCTAAGTGTGTATACAACATCGGATACATGAAGGTTTATGGGTTGCATATAGTTAAATCTTGATTTTTGCATTTTATTTATTTTATTTCCTAAAATTGTACTAAGTGAGAGAGACAAACTACAATAAGGGGAAGAGGGATGGGTTTATGTCTAAGTTTTGAAAAATCTGCGTTGAACTCAAGGGATGGAGGTTTGTGGAATGTAGTTTTTGTGCGATTTTGGTTTTTTTCTTCACTCTAAGAAATTTCTAGCGAACGCGAAAAACAGTCGGTCAGTTAAAAAGCACGTGCTGAGAGCGAAAGATAAGGTGTAATTGTAGTCATTTCAGTTAAAAATTTTTGTTCTGATTCCTATGGGTATTTGAGGAAGCAGTAGCTTCGTATAGAAGGATCATATTAATTGAAAAGACAAAAGGATTGTACAAAGTCTGGAGTTTTATGGTTTCTTTGTAATCCTACCAAATTTTTGGGAACATTCTATTACACCGACGTAACTCAAAAGTACCGAACAACTGTACTCATCTGGTTACTTCAAGCACGTAATTGCCACAACCTAATTTTGAGAAATAATTGCAGAAAACCCTTCTTCTGAGGAGGTAAGATTCGTTTTTTTTGTAATTCCAGTAAATTCCTTCTTCAATTAAAGGTTTTTTTTATATATTTTGTAGAATCTTTGGGTTGAGAGAGACAAACTACAATAAGGGGAAGAGGGATGGGTTTATGTCTAAGTTTTGAAAAATCTGCGTTGAACTCAAGGGATGGAGGTTTGTGGAATGTAGTTTTTGTGCGATTTTGGTTTTTTTTCTTCACTCTAAGAAATTTCTAGCGAACGCGAAAAACAGTCGGTCAGTTAAAAAGCACGTGCTGAGAGCGAAAGATAAGGTGTAATTGTAGTCATTTCAGTTAAAAATTTTTGTTCTGATTCCTATGGGTATTTGAGGAAGCAGTAGCTTCGTATAGAAGGATCATATTAATTGAAAAGACAAAAGGATTGTACAAAGTCTGGAGTTTTATGGTTTCTTTGTAATCCTACCAAATTTTTGGGAACATTCTATTACACCGACGTAACTCAAAAGTACCGAACAACTGTACTCATCTGGTTACTTCAAGCACGTAATTGCCACAACCTAATTTTGAGAAATAATTGCAGAAAACCCTTCTTCTGAGGAGGTAAGATTCGTTTTTTTTGTAATTCCAGTAAATTCCTTCTTCAATTAAAGGTTTTTTTTTATATATTTTGTAGAATCTTTGGGTATTAAACTAAAGTCCTTTTTTTTTGTCATTTTTTTTCTCTTGAACTGTAAAATCTTCCATAGTTAATTTTTGTGACTCAAGGATAGTCATTTTTTTTTCTGGGTTTCGAAACCATAAGTTTAGACGGATATATTTTACAGGGTTTTATTGTTGGACCTTTAGCCGTGAGGTTAACAGACACCCATACCTTTTCAACCACACGCTACACTACCCTTGCGACTTCATTTGCTGCCGTACGAGCTCAACTTTCTTTTGCTGTCCGTACCTACTTGCCGCTGTCATAAGGTTACCCGTCTAGGAGTCGAGTAAGACCAGTCATAACACCATCGAAACCAAGTAAGACCTTTCCACGTTACTCAAGATGAAGTTTTATTAGCATTTTTTTTTGTACGAGTATAGACAAGAAAAACCAAAGTTAATTCGTATAAATATATATTCTCCTTTCCTAAGTTATTGTCGCTTGGTCCAAGTTGCCAACGTAATTGCTATAAAGCATCGTAACCACTGCTCAAAACGCTTTAAATAGAGATCACACAGTTAACTTAAAACCGTTACCTTAGGTGCTGGACCAAGAGTCATTAACACTATATTCTTTTATCAAACTGAGTTTTTCAAGCTAAAGTTTCTACAGTTACTGAACTTTTTTTTACAACCTGTTTATCCTATTAATTTTTTTATAAAGGTATATTATATTTTGACTCTATTTAATTAAAAGGTTTACTTATTTTTAAGATGTTGTGCGACGTATGTAAACCTAGTGTACGTACATTGAGGTAGGTTGCGCATAAACACAAATAAAGGTCTGACAGTGCGATTAACTGTTACATATACTATTGGTATAGGTAGTATTACGTATTATTCTTTAACATATTTACATGAAAGAAAGTATACTGGGTAAAAGTTTATTTAAGCAGCCTATTTGAAGATATCTGGAATTAATAAAATCCCTTTTTGTATGGCGAGGTCTAAGCTATACAGGGTGTTTCAGAATTAAATGCTAATATTTAAGAGTGTGAAACCTTAGGTACCTTAAAAAGAAAAGTTTAAATAAATCTATTTTTTTTAAATATCTTTAACTTTTAGATCTAGAGTGGAGAAAAGAGTTTATTTTTAAAACACTTTACCACTTTGTATTCAAAAGTTAAGATATTTAGGAAATATGTTAATTTAAACTTTTTTCTTAAAATTACCCAAGGATTTACACTTTTAAAGATTAGCATCTAATTCTGAAACACCCTGTATAGCTTTGACCTGGCCATTCGGAAAGTGTTTTTGTTTATAATCCATAAATCTCAAAAAACGGCTACCTAATTCAACTTTTACTAAGACTTTCTTTTTATGCTTGATATATTGAGGAGAGGAATAAAAATTTTAATCTTAAAGTTACATACAGAGTGTCTCTAAAAACATATTTTATTTTTAACATGTGCAACTGACCACAGGTGGCGTCTTTTAGAGTTTGCAATAAAATTTATAGCAGATTCTAATTTATAACCTGTTAAAACCCGCCCTTTACCAAATATTGTGATAATAAATTTATTATTAACAAAATTATTTATTTTTAAAGATATGTTTTGTATTGGTTCAGCGGATTCATGTAATAGAAGTTATTTATTTGGGTACACCCCAAATCACATTAAAAAACCAAAAATTCAAAAAAATATATATAAGTACCTAAAAACTAAAATTGACGTTTCGGTGGCAAAAATTTAATACACCATGTATCTCAGAAATCATCCATTGGACTAAGATAATTTGGAATAGATCGTCATATTTTAGCCTTAGGCTGATAATGTACAAATATTTTTGGTGCAATCAAAGATTTTATTTTAAAGCAAAGAAAAGAACTCGAATAACTTATTTATATATAAAAACCAGTCATCCACAGAGCCAACCAAATATAATGTAAATATGTTATGAGGTTTGTTGCCCAAAAAAGCAAGTCTTGATTTATTTAAACAGCCCCTTTTACGCAAAAACCACACTACATGCTTTCGTTGTCATCCTTTCGTGTCACTTCGGCTTCTTTCGTCTTTCGCAGCATCCTAGCGAATATTCAGCTGGACCAGATTGGCAGTTGGTTTTTCGTGATCAAGCCGTAAGGACTCTCCGAAATCCGCTGATTTCTCTTCCTGAATTCGTTTTCCAGAAAACTTTCAGGCGTGTTCACACTGTGTAAAAACGTGCAAACTTAATTAAGACATTTTTGCGTTTTCTATGTAATTATTAAATATTTAATATTTGTATAAGTATGGAAACGTTTATTATAATCGGAGTGTGTATTTTATGTTACCAAGCAATAGATTTTATGATTCAATGTACGAATGGCGCCAGACGAGATAGCGAGAATATTTCTGAATCGTCGCCTAATGTTCCAAATTCCGAGAAAAGTCAAGTGATTTACACCGTCGCGGGGCAGGTAGACACTGCCGAGGCCGATAATATTTCTTCGCAGTAATAGTTTGGTGTCAGTTATATTGGATTACCCTAAAACTTTGTGTGCGAAGTTATTTAATGTATGCCGAAAAAAGTTTAAAGAGTGCTTAATCATTTGTCAAGTTTCCCTAAAAGTTTGTGGATTTTAAGTTTAAGAGAATAACTCACATTGTTTTCTTAATGTTAAAAGTACAATAACAGATAGTTAATCGTTTTGTCAATGTATCACAAATTTCAAAATTTTGTTAAGGAAAAAACATTATTTTGGTAACACAACACTAAACCATTTATGACTTCCTTGTGACCGTCATTTCCGTGTCAGTGAAGTTGGCCAACTGGCTAAAACATGTAATTATGTTAGGTTTTTTTTCCTGTAGGACTGTTTTAAAAACTTAAACTATTAAAACTTAGTAAAAGGAAAAAAGTGCAATAAAAACAATTTTTAACTTATTTTGCAATTATTCGATGGTTTGAACCATTTTAAATATAAATGTATTGGCGTCATTTTTATAGGGTGTAATTTTCATCACCCTGTAGATGCTTTGCGAAACAGCAAACCTTAAAAACATAATTCTATCTTTAAAATTTATGTATTTTTAATTAAATAAGCCAAATTCCAATTTTCTATAGTAAGGGTTTTCCAAAAATATATTTAGAGGAAAGTAATATAATATTATCCAGTGACGTCACTTTCGGCAGCTCTTAATCCAAAACATTACCGGGAACCACCTAAATGTTTATGACAATATTACCAGAAGAAATGGGACTTTAACATACTACAATCCTAAGAAATTTTATTGATACCGTTTTTGAATGCAAATGGTGCAGAGTCTTTTACAAAAATATATTTTTATCAGTTAGGCCAACTTCACTGAGACGGAGCTCGTATATCTTTTACAACTTAGAACTTCTTTAAAATTTTTATTTTGTCTTAAGTGCGGTTTTAAAAACTTTTTATTATAAATGACCTATTTTTTGATGGTACCTAATTACCCAAAATTTTGATCGTATTCTTTAAATATTTAGCTTTGTCAATCTAGTTATTTACAAAAAAAAATCTACTTTGGTTTGCTTACGTATTATTTATTATAACCATTTTTTATTACGTATCCAAGCGTCATTACTTATGTTGAAGTAAAAGTTTTAAAAAGGGGATTTTCTCTAACTTTTTTATATTGTCGACATGTTCTCTTACGGTTTATATTAAAAGTAAATAAAACATCTTTAGATATGTTTCTATTTTTGTCACAGTACTAATATACGGACATATATTTATACAATACATTTAAAAGTATAACCGATACATCAAGACAAGCTTTCTTAATAAAGATTAAATTTAAAAAAATGTGTTTCTGCTATGAATATCTGTGGACAAAAAAAATGTCGTAATCGAGCAGTATTACTCATTTGTGGCTTTTAATATATATATATATATATATATATATATATATATATATATATATATATATATATATATATATATATATATATATATATACATTTAGCTAAGTGAAAAGTTATATAGGCTAGTAAAGCAACAACTAAGCGAGACCGATGCACAGTGCGTTGAGAGATAGGCATTTCGAAATAAAAATCGTATCGTCTTATTACACTAACATAGTTTTTATTAATAATAATTGAGGGTATAATGCTCTCCTAATACAGAAAACAGTACTATCATATTATTATATATTTAACACATTTTTACACAAATGTAATATACATTTAAGTTGCTGTATAAAAATTTTACTTTTGGGATTTTTGCCCACACCTCGACGCGCTGTGCGGTGCGTCACCTTGTTTACATGCCGGAATTATTGTTTTAATATCTATCTGCTGGCATTATACACGCGATATATTGTTTTTTTCACGCATAGCCTGTGAACCTTTTTACTTAGCTGGAACGGTTTATTATTGATATAACATTGATATAAAACGCCATATTTTCTTAGGAAAAAGACCAATTGTATTCAAAGTGCCATTTCAAACAGTAAGTATTGGATATACTCCAATTATTTATTATTTGTGGTTTGCTAATTTTTTGTAAAAGAAATAAATAATAGCTGTTGTGCCATTGTGTCAATGGCATTCTGAGTACATACATTGTTAATGAACATAGCGTATAGTAGTTCCAAGTATTATTTATCGATTGGGCTACTTTTGCTAGTATGATATACATGTATTTGGATTATCATCATTTTCACAATATTTGAAGATTTGACGATTAAACTTACATCATCTTAACCTATTGAGATATGACATACACCTAAACTTTTTTAAAATACCTAAGCAAGTGGAAGTATTAAACTGTTAATATTTTTAGTTTCAAATTGTAATTATTTTCGGTGTAAAGTTTTTCCATAAAATAGGGTATATAAGGATGTTTTTGAGAAACGTCCATTTTTAGGGCGGGCACATGTGGCTTAGGGATCTATACAAACTTCTTTGATCAATTTTGGGGTAAAAAGTATATTTTTAAATTTATTTCTCCTTAAATAACAAATTAGTAAGTTAATTAGATGCAATAATTTATAAATGGCCTAAGGGTTTTTTTAAAGTAAATACCCATCCTACTTAAAAAAACCTAAGGAAGTTTTTGGTTAATGATATGTATGTTATTGTTTTACATATTTTTAACTGTAAAATTTATTAAAGCTGTATTTCTTTCACATATTTAAAATCAACGGTAGAATAATACTGAGTTTTTTAGAGCAGTTTTTGGAGAAACTTTCTTAAGGGATTTTTACTTTAAACAATATTAAAACAGTTCAGAGAAAATGTGTAACGGTAAAGAAAAAAAAACAATTATTCATTTTATTTTAGGCAATAATTTCAACAAGAAAATGTATCATTTAAAAACAAATGGCCTTAAAATGTCTTAGAGCATACACATGCAAAAAGTTTAAACTTTA
Source organism: Listronotus bonariensis (assembly GCA_014170235.1). Taxonomy (NCBI): domain Eukaryota; kingdom Metazoa; phylum Arthropoda; class Insecta; order Coleoptera; family Curculionidae; genus Listronotus; species Listronotus bonariensis. The sequence continues at coordinate 120,383 of JACEGR010002498.1, read as the reverse complement.
AAATTTGGACTAGGTTTAAATATATAATATTAGTTTTAAAATATAATTTTAGTTTTTTAACCGCATTTTAAAATGGACACAACAAGTGGATATATTTGACCTTGTTTATGTAATGTTTTTTGTTGCTTGAAGCGGTGTTTGTGCACACCCATATTGGTGGTCAATCGGATTTCCCTTTATTACGTTTGTGTTACACAGTTGCACGTGTTATTTGTCATTTTGTATTAGGCCAATACTAAGCATAAGTTTTATTTTTCAAACTCTTGTACTTCAGGATTAGTTTTTCTTATAAGTTTAAACCTTCTTACTTATTAAAAAACTATATAAATCGTTGTTTGGGCTGGATAACTGTACAGCTTTATTTACCTAAAATTGAATAAACCCATTTTGACTTCTACTCTAAAAATATGCAATAGCCATACTTGTATTTTTTCTCTAATATTCTTAAAAACACTTTAGAAAATTATTTGAATTTTCAACAAAACAGATATGACATAAAATTTCTATTTCGTTACGGGAACACATATTTAGTGGTTTATATTTAAAACTGTGCTATTTATTTCGATACGTCTCTAGAGGTTTTGTATTTATTTTTAGTTACGAATGACATAAATAATTTAACATAGAAAATCTTAAATAAAGAAACGCTGAAGAAAAACGAAAAACAAGAGATACAAAATATTTTTATTTTTATTAATATTAAAATGTAACTACTTTAACGTATAAGGACGATCCGAATAGGATTAAATGTTAGGCTTTTACCAAATAATATAAATATTAATATGTTTTTCTGCTACAATGCGTTTTTTTAAATACCATTAAAATAGTAGTTATGCAAAATGAACACAGGTGCAAACCTGTTTATTTATAAGCTTAAAATTTATACTCTGCTGAACTTTCAATAGTGAAAAGCGGAGAGCGGAATCATCGGCAATATTTTACGATTAAGCGCGCTGAAATTGTCTGTAAACTCGGGTTGACTCTTTGGCGTATCGCATTTTAAGACAGCTCTATTTGTTTTCAGGAGGTCTGTTTTATTTTATTTTAATATACAGAGTGTAATTTAATTGATAGCTAAAAATACAGAGTCAGATTCCTAAGCTTATTTTAGGAAGAAAAGTTTATATAATAAATGTATATGTCCTAAACGTCTTAATTTTTAAGTAACAGGGTGTTAACATTTACAAAAAACCAAAAAATTTTGAAAACACTTTTTGAGTAAAAACTGTTATACTAGATATAAAACTTTATTAAAATAAGTATTTATTATATATGTTACATAATTGCCAATTAAAAATTCAAAAACCTAATTTGTAAAAGAAGAAGATCCCGCAATGCTTCTTTTATGGTCTAAAAATACGCAAGACATGAAAGCAGTATTTTTATTTGCTTTCTCTAAAAAAGCACAAAAATTTACACACATTTACACAGTCATTTGGCGTACCGTTTTTTGTTGCAAATATTCTTTTAGTTGCCTCTCAAGACGCCACTGGACTTATTAAATGTAATTAAGTTAGTGATAAATTACTCCCCTAATGTCGTTATTAATAGTGTCAAATTAAAACAAAATTGGGTAAAGAATAGTTAGAATATTTAAAAAAAAATGTAATTTTAACACTCTGTATTTCAAAAGTTGAGAGAGAATAAGCTAAGAAATAATTATTTTTGGCTATCAATTAAATTACACCCTGTATTATTTACATGATTCTGACAAAAAAGTAATGTTTAACGAAAATTAAGTACTCTTAACAAGCAGTCAAAATCATTTTACAGAAATGATAAATTTAAAAACTCCTCACTGCTTGTTATTTCCTTGTACTGCAAGGTTGCATCTGTCGAACATTCTCCAATCTGGCAATGCAGATTTTTACACCAGCCAAAGGTTTTAGATCTAATTGATATTACCAAGCGCAAACCGGCTTTAAACTCTTAGGTCCAGTTGTAAAAAAGGGTGGAGAAAATTTCGACACCAAGCAAGTGGTGACTAAAATTTAATGGCAATTTTTGACAACAGATCCAGCAATTCGTTTTTATCTTACAAGTATATTTGACACCAAATAAATACTCTTTTTATATATGCAACATTTTATTTAGGAATTAATATTACAATATTTTATTTGTTTGGTACCATAAAGGTGGAAATATAATTCCTAAGTGGATTTATAAAGTGTGTATTAGTCTTGCGTTTAATTAAGGAATAAAAAAAGGATTTGCTTACCAGAACTAACCATTCCTAATCCCTTAAAACTGTTTTCATTACCCTGTCTTCTAACATAACTTGACCCTTCGATTACCCCAGGTACAAACACAATTTGGTGTCGAAAGTTTGCCTGCCGGTATAAAGTAGGTTTAAACTCAGTTTTACTGAACTGAGATCAGGCCTTTGAACTTTACGTAATACCTCAATATTGCTGTCAGTGTCAAAGAATTTAAAGAAATTAATAACGTTTTCGATTTACTGCTCTCGGTTGATCTAAGATCGCTTTCGATAAGATTTATAGCTTTTTGCCCAAATAAGCTTCGTCAGCATGATTAACTAATAAAAACAACTACTTAAAGTCGATTGCCTGCAGTAAAACGATAAACGGTAGGCGGTAAAGCACGGTCGTAATATACCTTCACAATACGATTGTGCCATTCCGACTACCGTTAATCATTTTATTGCAGGCAATCATCTTTTCCAAGGGCTAATTTTTATTATTAGATCATGCCGACGAAGCTTCTTTGGGCGAAATAACTATGCGTGTTCGGTTAACGATCTGACTCGCTCCCGCCCGGAGGTTAGTTTTCGGTTTAAAAGTTTTTTGCTCCAAAATCTTTGGGAGATCTCTTAGTTGATCCGAATAATTTCGAGGACAAGAGAAATAACAGCCTTAAATTCTGGTTAAAAGCAGGGAGCAAGATCGGAGTAGGAGCGATAGTAATTAGATTTGTGACGTCATAGATCCTCCTCCGAGCGACCTGAGAGCCCGTAAACCGAAAACGCTTTAAGATTTTTCGGAAAGTTCAAAGGCGTGACCTCAGTTCAGCTGAGTTTAAACCTGCTTTGTACAACTGGGCCTTTAAATATCCCGCTGCAGCATACAAACCCCAAATAATAACAAAAGGTTAATACCCCTTACTTCTTGCACCAACCCAACCTCTGTAAAACAAACGTTTAATCTTTCTTAAAGCATTTCTTCTTCCCTTCAAGCATTCGTTTTCCTGTCCACAAGGTTTTATACGACAGTTTTTTTTTTAATTTCTGTCGAAGCGTGTTTCCTCAACTTAAACTCGGATTTAATGAATCTCTGGATCGAAGTGTTCGAACCAAATTTAGCTCTCGAGGTAATTACAGATATTTTCGGAGTACAATTAATCACTGATCCGAAAATTACACACTTTGGGCAAGAGCGTCGGCAATGGCGGCAAATAACTGAAATACTTGCTGAGCCGGCTTTTACTTATCTGAAAGTAAACAGAAAATTAATTTTTTTTTTCGTTAATATAAGATTTTATTTTTGTCACATGCTAAAAAATGTAATAAAGAATTATTTACAAGGTATTATTATTATAAAACTTTTATACAAAAAAAACTAAGTTTAAAAAATTTCATTTAGAAAAATTACTAATTAATATACAGAGTCATCCAAATCATTGGCAACTTTGTTATTACTCAAAATACAAAATAGTTTAAATTAGCAAACTAGTAGCATTTTTAACTCTCTTTAAGATTAAAAGACTGGGAAAAAATTGACAATTAGGTTTTCTTTAATTAAAAAGCAAAATAACCTTTTTTTAATGGAACACCGTGTATATTTTGTCACCAATAAAAACATTTCTTTAACTTTTAAAAAAATACCATATGTGATATTTCTAAGTTTTTATACGTTCAAAAATATGTCCCTTGTCAGCTTTTGATCTCGGTGGCGTAGTGAACAGAGCTTTGATCTTGGAAGCCAGAAGTCGCCGGTTTGATCCCCGGCCGAAGAGACATTTTTAGGTAGTAGGTATTTAAAGAATATCGATGGTACTACCGCGTTGTCCAAAAGGTGCTGTGAAATGCAAACATTGCATATTTGAGTGCTTGGACAACGTTTACGGAACAGGGGAAACCTGCATATGTTTTCTTCTGCCAGGTCCCTTGCTTTGAGGTGCTTTTTCAGTCTATACAGGATGTTTATTTAAAAACTTACCACTCAACAACTTAACAGTCTTTGCTTTACCTTAAAGTAGCGTCTTCTAAATGGGATGTCTGGGAATAAATGCTGTTCCTTTATCTCAGTTTTAGCTTAACTGCAATAACAATATATCCACCGTTTACGTTGGCTTTATAGAGAACCAAATGTGTTACGCAACCTTAATATATTGAATCGAAAATTTATCACTCCTGCACGCGTTTGACCCTTTTATGCGAGGAATGTCGAACAACACGCTGGCCCTAGAAAGGAATGTGTCAAGAATGACGTCTATTTTTCACACCATATTGTGTTTAGGGGTAAAGTTGCGAAAGGGTATTGTTGGTCCGGTTTTTACATGCCTTTTACATTATTACTAAACAAAACTTTTTATGAGTCGTGCATATTTGTGCTTTTAAAAATCTCCTTTGTGATCAAAATTGTATAGTTCTTTTTGGAAAAATGAGTAATTGCTTATAAATTAGATGTTATTGTATTTTTTGAACACGCATCAGTCATCCAGATTTTTAAGGGCATTTGCCTCCAAATAGTATTAACTAAGAGCCGAATTGCTTATAAGGTAAAAAATAGTTTTGATGAGGCTTATTATATTTTTAAAAAAACCTGCACTAAAGGGTTTAAAATTATTTGATTTTTTTATACAGTATGTCTACATAAGTTGACGTCATATGGAAAACTTGTTTATTCTCCATTCTAAAAAAATACTTGGTACAATATTTAAAATTTAAAAGGAAACCGTAATTTTATTACTAATCTACGAAATTTTATAAGAAAACGTATTTTTTTCGCTTGGTGTAACAAAGCATTAATTTACGATGAGATGTTGTTAAAGATATTAAAGACATTACAAAAAATCCAACAATGCTGTAAAGTAAATGCTTATAAACAAGTATGGAGCTTTTGGGATTTTTTACATAGAGAACAATATAAAAACAAATAAAATAATGAACAAACAAATATGTTTAGTACTATCGAAACATTTTCGATCTTATAATTCAAAAAGGTTTTTTACTCTAACTTTGAAAGTCAATATCTCCCGAACAAAGCGCGATAGAACTTGTTTTTATATGTAGTACTAACATTATTTTGGTTTACTCTATCATTTCTCAGCTTTCCGGGCACACTGTACAGGGTTAGTAGAAAAAACCTCAACGGTGGATTATGAAGTAACTGTGAACATAAAGAAATTTAAAGAAATATATTTCCAAGGTTGCCAGGTTTATAGCTTTTTCTTTAGGTTAGCGAATTTTAAAATTTTAATTGGAATACTCTTTTTCATTATTGTAATCAATTGCTTGTATCAAATTTATTCTAACCTAATATTATTGTTTTTTACTCCAGCCAGTTTCAAAGATATGGCATCAAGCTTAAATGCAGAAACGACCAGGTATCGTCAATTATCTCAAAAACGATCCAACCGAAATTTGTCAAAATTAGTACAGGGGACTAACTGGATATTTTAAATTTAGGAATTGCATTTGCGATGTACACCTATATAAATTTTGACGAATATTGGTTGGATCGTTTTTTAGATAATTGACCTAGTCATTTTTGTATTCATTTCGAAAAAAGCATGATGCCATATGTCCAAAATTAGCAGGAGTAAAAAAACGATAATATCAGGTCATGATAAAGTTAATACAAGCAATTGATTTCAATAACCAAAATAGGGTATTCCATTTAAAGTTTTAAAATTCCCGTACTTACAGAAAAACTATAAACTTGGCAACCTTGCAAATATAATTTTTTAATTGTTTATATTCAGTTACCCCTCGGCACAAAATTTGGTTCATTTATGTTTGATGGTTTCTGAGATAATCCACCGTTCCGGTTTTTTCTACTAACCCTGTATATTAAAAATTATACTGCGAAAAATGCCTACACGTGCTGAACGACAGCAACGTTCATAATAAACCTGAACTTCTGCAGTGTCACTTCATTTTTGTGTCGTGACGAAATACAAGTCATAGAACTGTGCGTCGCGTAATCATTATTTACTGTGCTATAGCACATGGTTGCACTGCAGTCTAGTAAATATTGTGTTTGCTATTTCCGGCACCATGATGTGCTTTATATCTTATGTACAACACAAATACATATTCATGCGAAGTGTTGATTAGGCTATAATAGTAAATTGAGATATTAATAACTCGTATACCGGGTGGTACGTTACCGGGCGGATAGGAAACCCCAATTTTATGAGGGTTAATTATTGTCTCCCCTGTACATTTTATAGAAAAAATGTAAGGTAAATGTTTAAAGAGACCGATCTGACAAACTCGCGAGCAACGTTTTAAAAAATTTAATAAGCCAATCTTGAATTATTCAACTAAATTTAATTGAAAAATTACCAGATTTTGGTTCAGGTAAAACCAAACAGGCACCTGCAAAAAATGTTTTCACTGACACAAGAAAAGGTGTCAATAAATCAGTAATAAGTATTTGAAAATAATTATGTACTATTTAATCGTCGAAGAAGCATCCATAATTAAAATTTAAAAAATAATAAAAAAATTGGTAATTTTGCAATTACATTTAATTGAGTACTTCAACCTACCCTTATTAGAATTCTTTAAAATTTGGGACAAGGGGTTTGTCAGAATGGTCTTTTCAAAAAGTTATCTTCCATTTTTTATGTAAAATTTACGGATGGGCCAATAATTAACCATTTTAAAATTTACATGGGATATCCTATGTTCCGCGACGCATCACCTGGTATATTTTAACAGCTTTAAAAGTAGGAAATGTTATGTAAAATAAATATTTAAAAATATTTCACTTAATACCTTGTTAAAATAACCCTTAAATTATTATTTTAAAATTTAAGCATAGTTTTTCTTTGTTTTAAAATTATATTAATTAAACAAAAAAATTCCATGTTACTTGAAATGTGTACACAGGGTTCTTTAACGTTTTTCCTTGAATATTGTCTGTACAGGGTGTGAATAAAAACGTTAAGCATTTTAAATTTCCATCATCATATTTACTCCGGATACGCTACGTCCAACGGTTTTATTATTTAATTGAATAATGCCCCAGATTAATGAGAAAATTGGTGCGATCTGGTAGCTTTAATTTACCGAAATATTTTTTAAGCTATTAGTACAATAAAACCGTTTAACTTTTTTTAAATATAATTTATTATAACTATTAGTTTCTTTTATTACTAGTAGTTTGGTATTTGTAATAAACACTGGTTAATATGCAACATAAGCTTGTTAAATTGTAAGCTTTATTGTCAACGTAAACATAAAAATGTTAACAGGATTTAACGTTTTAGTATGCATGTTCGCAGCTTTTTGGCTTTTAACGACATTTTGAAATTTACAAATTATCTTGTGTCACGTATTTGTAATTTTTGCCAAATCTGCGTCATTTTTGTCGTTATAATTGTCAAATAAATGCTCTAACACGTGAATAATTTTATTGGTTATTAATTATTTTATTTCGTATATTTCTCATGTTTAGTATATGGCTCAAAACAAAGAAACACATGCTCTGCATTAATATTACTTTTATTAGTATATATTTAAATGATGGCTTGTAATTTATATGTTATTAAATATTAAATGAGTTATTGGTATGATTTATTTATTGAATATATTTTACAATTAGTAATAAATGTAGGATTTTGAGGTTTCTGGGTAAACTTTAATATATTTTAAAATAAAATTTATATAAAATACAAATTAGTCAATAAACTCATTTGGTTCCTGAGCCAGTAATAAATTCACTTTATGATAATAACACGTTTAAAACCTCTTTTGACGAGTCTGTCAATGTCAAATGTTTCAGGGCGTCTCTTTTTGTCGCACAAGTTTACCCCAATGTTTTGCATGCAATTTATAAACATTGTGCTAAAAATCGTAAGTATTACAGTTAAGAAACTCGCTCAATCCAATACCCAAAACATGTCAATGGGCCTTATAGTTTCGTGACTGTAACACTTTCGATTTTCGGCAAAATGTTTAAAAATTGCATGCAAAACGTTGTGGTAAACTTGTCCGACAAAAAAGAGACGCGTTTGTCCGGTCCAACACCGAAAACATTTGACATTAACAGGCTGGGTTAACGCTCCGCTTCCATATACGTAGGGTGTTCGGAAAGTTTTGAGATATACGTACATTTATTTGATTTTTTCAAAATAATTTCCACCACATTGAATACACTTTTCCATTCTAACAAACCAGTCACTGAAAATAGCTTTCCACTTTTCATTTGAAATTTCAGCGCATATTTTATCCCAGGCCTCCAGTAGCGCGTCTTCAGTTTTAAACTTTTGTCCTTTCAGTTGGCTCTTGACAAAAGGAAACAACCCAAAGTCACACGGTACTAAGTCGGGGCTATATGGTGGATGTTTCAAAAGTCTCAAGCCTGCATCTGTCAAAAATTGACTGGTAAGTTCAGCTCGATGAGGTGGGGCATTCTCATGATGAAGGTACCAGCTAGCGAGTTTGGGCAAATCACTCTTAACTTTTCTATAAGTTTTGAAAGGCATACTGTAGTGTACCAGAGAGCATTTACGGTCTTCTGTTCTCAGAGAACAACACGTTTAATTATTCTTCTCGAACCAAAGAAAACAACTATCATTATTTTTTTACAGATCTTGATTTGCGAACTTCGGTCGGAGTTTCTTCACCTTCGAGAACCCATATCTTACTCTGTTGTTTAGTTGGGACATCGTAATAATAAAGATAAGTTTCATCTTCCGTGACAATCGACACTATGTCTTTAGATTTACCCTCCTGGAATTTGGACATCATTTCTTTACACCAATTCACTCTTTGTGTCTGCTGCTCGGGAGTTAACTTGTCTGGAACCCAAAGAGTACAAATTTTTCTAAAACCCAAGTGCTCATGTATGATCGTGTGTAATGTTGCTAAACTAATGTTCAGTGTCTCTTCTAACTGTCGATAGGTAATTCGTCGGTTTGTTTCTATAGCTTTTGGACGGCAGATATGTTTTCTGGGGTAACTAACTACTTCACACGGTCGACCTGAGCGTGAGGCGTCTTGAAGCGAACGAGCCCCGCTGAAATTGTTTGTACCATCTGTATATGGTCGCACGAGATGGACAGCCATCACCAAGTATAGGCTTCATTTCTTCTAAACACTGTTCTTGAGATAACCCACGTGAAAAGTTGTATTTCAAAATTACACGGAACTCGATAGTCGTCCACGCCGCCATTGCGCTAAAATCGCTGGACACAAACTGGCGCAAAACTGATAACTGATAGAAACTATGTAGGACTACGACATGTCATGACATGTACAAACAAAAAACATAAATGTTACTTTCCTGCACCTTTTAGTTACAAAGTATCTCAAAACTTACTGAACACCCTACGTATGTGGCGGTATGAATATTCGTGGTAGACTCGTCAAAAGGAACACCCCCAAAAAGGTTTTAAAAGTGTAATTATTAGTGAATTTCATTACTGGCCCTGGGACTAGTTGCGCTAAGTGGTAAAAAAAAACAAAACAAAATTATATCTACATATATATATATATATATATATATATATATATATATATATATATATATATATATATATATATATATATATAACTTTTGTTGGGTACATAAAGGCATTTTTTCTATATGTTTAATATATATATATATATATATATATATATATATATATATTAAACATATGAAAAAAATGCCTATTTAAATGTACCCAACAAAAAAGTTTCCATATTGAAAACGTTAACTTTGTATCACATCTCTTTTGTCGTAATTTGTATCATTTTTCTTAATATTTTTCCCACGATATATTCTTTTTACGAAAAAACCACAAATTGGCGTTTTTACTGTTTTTTTTTAAACGTAAGCTAGTCACAGTCTTCGCTGAATGACTTCAATAGTGAAAACAATAATTTGGTAATATATTTTTAATAATTTTTCTTAAGAACTTATAAAAGAGACACTCAATTGTACCGGAAAAGATTCATTTGTAATATTTTTTTATGTAACTCAGATTATTAAATAAATAATCAAAAAAATACTAACAATTTAAAATTAACTGCCTAATACAACGTTATAACTCAACAAATTAAATGTGCCAAAGATTTTAAAACAAAACCAAAAACTTTGGGATATTACTTATAACATGTGTAAAAAGGTGTATGTACTATGTTAAAATAATTGTGCTATGGACTCGCTAGACCGACTAAGTGCCGCTAGGCCCGTGCATAGCTCCGCATTGGCTAGCGGCAGCAGCTTACCGCGAAGAGCTTTGGTTCACGCAAGTCTAGCTACAGTCGGTCGACGAGGGCGACACCTTACCGGAACATTTTGTCTTACTGGAGACACAATGGAGGGGATAATTCAGTGTTTGGTGTTTCTTAAGGCATTTTCGGTAAGTATAGTATATTATGTAACAAGTGTCGAAAGTGATATATTTCACACGAGTGGGAATGTTGTCGCACAACGAGTGTGAAAATCATTTTTGGCACGAGTCATGTACAATATTTTTCCTACGATCAAAAAATATTTATATACCAAAAATCCTAAGTTAGCTTTTTTATAATATTAATATCATTAATTTAAACACAGACGAGATAATCTGACAAAAGCTTAGGCGTAAATCAATGTCAGTGCCATAAAATTCAAATAAAAAAATTACATTTAATTGTATGCAAAAGCATGTATGTATTTAGAATTTTTATTTTAGTTTCCTTAAAAGTGTATGCACTGTACATTTCTTTATTTAGGTTTTTAAATTGTGTAAAAGCATCTTATCACTAAAAACAAAACTAACAGTGCCAAACGGATTAAATTAAATTTCAACTTTAATTTAATAGCAATTTCATTTTTATTTTACCAGATATATATTTTTAAAATTTTTAGTATTATAAATATACAAAAAACAAGTTACATTTTATTTCTTTAAAAAAATTGTTAAATTAAGTTCTTAGATTTAATTGCTTGAAAAATGGTAAATGATTTGCCTTTTTAGCAGAGGGAGTCCACGATGCTAAATGGGGAATTTACTTGAGCGTCATAAGGACCAAAACATCAAGTTACATTAAAACAATATCAAACAAATGCGCACCGTAAAATGTAAAAACGAAAAACAAACACCATCCTTTTATCGATGGTTGTATACATTACACTGATCATCGATGGTGGTATACATCACATCAGTGTATGTATACCACCATCGATAAAAGGATGGTGTTTGTTTTTCGTTTTTACATTTTACTGTGCATTTGTTTGATATTGTTTTAATGTAACTTGACGTGTAACAATTGTTTTGTACTAGGTTTTAAGTGTTTTGACCATTTTGTTTTGATAAAGGCTTGGGATGCCAGCCGAAACGTCAATAGAAATTGCATTTATGCAAAAATTGTATATATAGTTTTATTAAAAGGACTACATACCCCAAGAAATCTACAAAAAAAATATACGTTTTATAGTCCAAGAAAAGATATTATCTAAAAGCATATATATATATATATATATATATATATATATATATATATATATATATATATATATATATATATATATATATATATATATATATATAACCTCGTTTGACAAAAATAAAAATGACTCCTGTAAACTTTCAAAATACCTTAAATGTAAAGCCACGTACAGACTTGGATACAATCGGCGAAAACATTTGTTGGTCGACTGTATCTTGAATGTTGCACATCGGTCGGCCGACTTGTTGCAAACGCCATGGCAACATCCGTTTTCATCCAAAGAATCGGCAAGACGCCTGTTTTCAATTTGAATATGGAAAACTTCGGCAGGTTTGTACGAACTTTAGAACTAGTGTGGACGCAAAACACTTGTATCTGCAAATGTTAACCAACTTTGTTGCTGAAAATTTTTTGAACAAGATACAGTCGGCCGACAATGTCCCGATTGTATCCAAGTCTCATACATGGCTTAAGTAAAAACTTAAGTAGCCTAATGGGGTGGGATTGCCTAATAAAATTAATAAAGATTAAGCTCAGTAGAGTAGGGCTTAATTTTAGAAATTAGGTTGGTGAAAATAAACCTTTGTTACAAATGCATATTATTATTATTATTACTAATATTATTAATATTATTAAATAAAATAGAAGATAATTTAATTTGTTATTTTTAAGTTTTTTAAATAATATTCCATGTTTTTTTAATAAAGTTACAATTTTTTTTTGGGGGCAACAGGACAAGAGTATATAAACTCTTGCCTTGGGATCCAGAGCTCATTGTTTTAATCTCGCAGAGCAAAGATTTAATTTGACGCACCCAAGAACCAATATTCCCCAATTGTAATTAATGTTTTAAAGAATTCTGTATTTAATAATTAAAAAATTATTTGTCCTCAAAAAAAACTAAAGAAAAAATATGGATAGGAAAAAAAACTTATGCTAAACCTATGTTTTTGGACTATTCATCCGTCGTCGAAGATTTTGTTTCCTTGACGTTTCGCCAGCGCGACTGGTTAGCATCCTTAGAAGGTTTGCAAAAAGCTCTTTACACAGTAAATTACTTTTTATCAAGAGAAGACTAAAAACTTTGAAAAGCAGATTTTAATATACAGACTGTCCTCGGATGAGGTTAACAAGAGGACAAATGAACCAAAAATTTAATTTTTCGAAAAAAGACATTCTTCAAAAACAAAAAAAAAAAAAAAAAAATTACTTGTGAAAAAATAGGATTTACGAAAAGAAAATCTGGATTTTGTATACAGGGTTTGCAAAAACTTAAAAAATGATTTTTCCACAAAGAGTTAACTAACCTTTATTTTTCATTTTTAAGCAAAAGATCATTAAAAAATCATTTAGAATATCATTTTAAATGGCTTTATTGATTATTTATCAAAAAGATTCATGAAACTAATTTTGAAGTTACTAAAAATTAATTATTTTAAATTTTTTATAATAAAATGACCCCAAACACTTTCATAATCTGTTTTTTAAACACTTGCTTTCCTCAATTCCTACACAACACAATTTTTTCAGCTGTAAACGAATATGATCGTTTTCGCCAAATTATGGAAGTCAATAAAATTTTTGTATTGTTGTGGTTATTGATTACAAACATTATTCTAAATAAATTTTCCTTATGACATTTTGCCTAAAAATGAAAAATAAAAGTAGTTTGCTCTTGGAGGAAAATATTATTTTTTATGTTTTTGCAAACCCTGTATACAAAATCAACATTTTCTCTTCGTAAATCCTATTTTTCACAAGCAAAATTTTTTTTATGAAGAATGACATTTTTTCGAAAAATAATATTTTCGGTCCATTTGTCCTATATTGTTAACCTCATCCGTGGACAATCTGTAGAAAAAGCCTTTAATCTCCGCTTAAAGAGAACTTTATATCTGCCTGATCAAAGATATACATTTAAACTCTAAAGAAAGATTAGATTATAATAATTTTTTTATTATTGGGTTTACGTTTCTTGCTGTAATTTTATAATTAAAATTAAATAAGGTTGGTTTCTTATTTACGATATAGAAAGAAATAGCGAAAATGATAACCCGACCTCGGTTTTGTTTTCCGCTGGATTTAATCGCAATGAACTGTGTTTTACGACCTAATTCCCGAGAAAATTCATTTCTCATTTTTACTCGGTCTGGCAGTTAATTAATGTACGATATATCATATTATTTTAGACACTGTGACCAACTTTATTCGTTAGGATATTGATTTACGTCAATATTATATCTTTGTGGTTATCAAAATTAATATATTTTTTCATTTTATGCAGGGTGTCCAGTAACACTACTGACAAACTTTAAGAGGTGATTCTACTATCAAAAATAAGAAAAAAACCTCTTATGAAAATATGTTCTAAACGTCTGGACTCCATACATCAAAATACAAGAAGAGAAATAATTTTTCACCGTCCATGAGCGCTTAAAGGTAAATCTTTTTTAGACAAAAGAATCGTACGCAACTGCCTGCTTTTGTTAAAGTATTGTTTTTTTTTTAAGTCTCAAGTCGTTTATTTTTAAAACAATTTTATTATCTTTGACTTTCTTATGTATGGTTGTCGCGTAAATAAATACTTTTACCCAGTGTTTAGTACCAAGATCATTACGCACTAGATAAGGTTGCCTCTGTAAGCCTTGCCGCCTTGGCGGACCATACGTCAGCATGACGTCACATATGTATTTTGCTCGTTAGTTTTAAATAGTGTATTTCGTATTTTGGCTTGAAATTTTTGTATTTGTGCAATTTTTGGTAATTTTATTGTTAATTTTATTTTATTGGACTTTTGTAAAGACATTTGGGCCAACAATAAACCAAATATTCATTTCTGGCCCAAAAACTTAGCTGCCTCTAAACGATTTTTTTAATTACACTAGATCATTGCAGTATTTTTTTACTTTTTGGTACGGGTGAAATGGTATGCTGAATGGCGACTTGCAAAAGCAGCCGCCAAAAGGGCAAAAAGAAGGAGGAATATTTGGTTTTTTCCTTCCAGTAAAATCATTGAAATAAAAAATATTTTTCTTTTATTTGTGTTTTATTTTTTGATTGTAAAATTAATGACCTATGTTTTGTTATGTAAAATTTTCAATAAAGTTTAACAATTTTTAATTATTGTTTTATACAGTATGTCTAGGTAAATTTGCGTCATAAAGGGAAACTTTGTTATTATTAATTTTATGAAATAAATTGTTCTTTATAAAAACGTTCTGTATAGGACCAAAACCTAAAATGCAACCAACAGATGTTGTATACGTCAACTACGAAGTTTATGATTTTTTATGATTGCATGACTCAATAAGTAACATTCTATGCAGTGTTTACTAAAGTCAATTATAATAATTATAAGCCAGAAATTTTTGTTAGAAAAAAAAAACATTTAAATGCTGCCAATTCAAGTTTTTATCCTAACCTATTTATTACCTAACGTAGAATGTAATTAAACACAAATTTACTTAATAATAAATTATTTAAGGGTAATTCTGGCTGATTTTTAAATACTGTATATCGCGCTCTTTCGCCCTCATAACATTATCCGTCTAGACGTCCTTGTTTGCTACGTTGGCGCCAAGGAACTAGCGGCTGCGATACATATGTGACGTAATAGACTGCTACGCACTGATTGGCTAGGATTTACGAGGCAACCTTTAGTTTAATGATCTTGGCTTAGCACGGCCATTTGTTCAACTCTTCAATAATTAATAAATATTATCGTATGTATTATCATAAGAGCAAAAACTTTGCTGGCAAAATATCTTTGATTGTATAAAGTCTGTTGCTTGACAGTTTCAGGAATGACATTTATTAAAATAAAACAAGACGTCAGTCGAGTGGTATTGATTAAATGTCATGAACGAATTTACTAAAAAGCAACAAACTTGAATAAAACAAGAGACATATTTTGCCTAGATAATTTTTCTCGAATGATATTCGACAAGCACTATTTCACGAGAATTAAAAGGAAGTGCTTAGCCTTCAAATTACATATAAATCAACAAAAAGTTTTTACTTTCTCCTTACTAAGTTTTATTGCTGAAAATCCATCATGTTGGTTTTATGAAGGTAGGAGCAGGTTTTGCCAGTAGAAAACAGGAGGTTGCTATGACAGGTTGCCAGTGTAAAACACTCTAGTGAAATTTTCTTTATATATTTTTGGAATACAATTATTTTTGAAAGATTATTTATCATTAAAAAGTAGACCAATTAAAAACCACCATTTTTTAAATAAATTTTGTTTAGATAATTGATTAAATCACATGTGCTATTTAACAGCGAATACATTACTGTCATTCAAACTGGTTGCTAAAATTGATAGAAAATGTTAAATTTTATTATCGGTAAAATCTTGTGTTGTTGACTTTAAACTAAGTTTTTAGGACATAGTCTAGTCGTATACCACTCGATCTATAAACCAAAACTTAGTGATGAGCCGTATGATTACCATGATGTCTATCCTATAATAAATTCTATAGAACTTTATAGCGATATGACCATGCCGAGAAGTTATTGGTATTTATTTACCTACGTAAAAACCGTATATTTAATAAACGAAATCAAATTTATTGAAAACCAAACGAGAATCCAAAAAAAAATTGTTATAAGAATTGCCTAATTTACAGTGCGCCCCAGAATAGGTGTTATAAGAGGACAAATGGACTGAACATTTAGGAAATTTTTAAATAAAATTTTGGGAAAACTGGTCGCATGGTCCAAAACTAATAAATATAAAATTTTACCTTAATTGGTGTTATACAGGGCGAGTTATAACTATTAATATGAAAAATACCCAGGAACTAACTACTTTTATTTAAAAAAAATGCGCAGAAACTAATTACTTTAATTTTAACATTTACATTTAAAATATAACAAAATTGTATAAGTATATGTTTTAAAGAATTTTATTTTATGTTAAAATTTAAAGTTAAAGCATAAAAGTAAAAAAAAATGTAATTGTCAATTTTTATCCATTACACATTACAACTTAAATAATGAGCAAGAAGAAGCAAAATGAGCAAAATTTAATAGAAAATGTAATAATTTTAAATATTTTATTTTAAATTTGATGCCTTAAGCCAAATATTTTAAAAACTGTTAATGCAGGATAAAAAAATATTTTTTTATTTTAATTTTTTAACTTTAAATTTTGACATAAAATTTAATTATTTACTTATAAAATTTTGTCCTATTTTTATAAATAACGGTACTTTATTCTTGGTCATGTGTAAATTTTAAATTAATGAAAACCTTGGCGAAGCATAATAGATGTAAAACAATTGTAAAAATAATTTCATATTTTCTTTTCTTGTGTCCATCATGTATTAAAACTGACTTTGATTGTTTTAAAGAAATTATAAACTCTAAAAAACGTACTATTATGTTTTCCTGGAGAACATATTTTGATCTTTACCGAAATTAATTAATTTTCAATTACAATTAAAGTTGTTTGCTTACTTGCATCCTTTAATTACATAGCTTTGGCTTTCTGTGGCGCTCATTGTGCCAGCACATTCCAGGGATTAGGATATAGTCTGGTTTTAAGCAATATGAATTTAATCACACATGGGCACATCCAAGCTTTCGAAGGTAAAAAATCAAGTAGGTATATCCTGTTTCTATGGATGCCCTTTTGTTCTGGCCACTGCAAATAATGCTGTAGATGCATTTTACAAATAGGGCGTTAGGAATCTTCCTATTACTTTTCTGGCACTTTTTTTTATTTTGAAGGTAACAACAAACGTTTTTTTTTTTTATACAATAATCGCGATCGAAGAAGTGGTGACTTTAAGAAGACCACAAGAAAAGTTTTAAGTTTTTAAAATATTAATAAAACAAAAAGTGGTTGTCATTTATTTTTTACCTGAAAATCAAAAGATTGCGCTACTAAGCTAATAGCTTTTTTTCAAATTCTTGTTAACGTGTTTAGAAATGTTTGTAGAAATTGTAAAAGTAATATATATCTATTCTCGTATTTTTATTAAAAATTGCGAACCCTTCCATTACTAAAACGTTCTGTTTTAGCTACGGTAACCTAAATTAAATCCTGGCAAACAAATTAAATTTCAAAAACTGGGAGGCTATCCCAACAGAAAATATTGTTTTCGCTATATTAAATTAAATTAAAGCAAAAACAAACTAATTATGCTTTAAGTTTTCAGCCGTACAAAATGGTTTTAGACTGTTAAATATTTGATGAGCTTTGCAATTATAAATGTTTAGGGTTCCAGAAACCTAAAATAATTAAAAAATAAATAAATAAATAGCTATATTTTCTTCTTTGTTACTACTAAGTAACGTATTGGAGTCAATTAGGTACTTTTTAAATAAATATACTAAAAGTTATTGTAACTTCCACATGGATAAACACAATCTAAGGCAAAGCGAATACCAAATTGGCGTAGCAAGTAGCACCGGTCTAGCATGTTACTTCTAATAGAACCAATTGGAAAGAACATGCTAGGCGCGTGCTACTTGCTACTTGTCCGCCACTTTGGTGTGCGTTTTATCTAAGGAAGAGCTTACACCAAAGTGGCGGACAAGTAGCAAGTAGCACGCGCCTAGCATGTTCTTTCAATAAAATGCAAACAAATAAATCAGCTCATATCTAAGTGGCTTGGCACGCTGCGCGCCCCATTACTTTGGTGTTCGTTGCTTCATTTCTTTGCATTGGTTATATTTGAAGTAACATGCTAGACGCGTGCTACTTGCGACTTTCTACTTGCCACGCTACTTTGGTGTGCGTTCTGTCTTAGGGAGAGCGCACACCAAAGTGGCCTAACAGTAACAAGTAGCACTCGTCTAGCATGTTACTTCAAATAAAACTAATGCAAACAAATGAATCAGAGCACATCTATGTAAGTGGCGTGGCACGCTGCATGCCGCAACACTGTAGCGTGCGCTGCTGCATTTCTTTGCATTGGTTCTATTTAAAGTAACACGCTAGATGTGTGCTACTTGCTAGCTGCCACGCTCTGCCTTAAAATACACGTCGTGTCACTTTAAAACGTTGGAACGTCGGAATTTTTGCTAATGTGCGAAAAAGAAGATGGTCTATAGCAAAAACCAAGCTGGCCTAAGCCCTTACCCTACCCGGAATGTTTACATGCAGACATTTTATATTCCAATCTTTTAGCTGCTAGTGTTCAACACAGAATGTCAATTTGAACGTATCGAGTTGGCAGGATTTGTGTAAAAATAATGCATGTACAAGTTTTTAGCTGTTTAAGGATGGTAAGATGATTTTTCTTGTACCTCGCAAATACAAAGGAATTACTGGGTTACTTTTATACTGGGTAGGTAAAAAGTAAGCGCAACTTTTAAATATCTTTAAAACCGCTGGAGCTACATTAATCATATTTAGTATCTAAGGTGACATGTGGAATCAAATAGTGATATCGGCACTGTTGTCAGATTTCCAGTTTTGAGCTGGGCACGTATTTTTTAAAAGTTTAAAATGAAATGCCCCATTTGTCCTTATTGCATAAAATTGAATGGATAAAATTTAGTAAGCTTCTAAATTTTTTAAAATTCTGTCTTTATTAGTTGTTGAGATATAATACACTACACTTTCCGCAAAAAGTAATTTACGATCTAAATAACTTTAAAACCTCTAAAGCTATGTTTTCAAAATTTGGTATTTAGGATTTTTTTGGAATGCCTTATTGATTAGTGATATCAGCATTGTTGCCAAATCTTAATAGAATTGCGGTGTTGTTATATCCCAGTAAGTCAGTAACTGGTAGAGATTAAATTTTAAAAATTTAAAATCTTACTAAAGTTGGCACGCTCCTTTTATTGCAATAAAAATAAATAAGGCATTTTATTTAAAATAACAAAAATATTACATTTAGCGCAAATCTGGAAAATCTGGCAACAACAGTATCACTGTTTAATTATACTTGCCCAGAAATCCTTTACTCAAAAATTTGTAAACGCAGTTTAATGCTTTTAGAGATATTTTAGCGCATCTAAACCTTTTACCTAAAATGTGGTGTTATATCTTAGCAGCTATTAAAAATGGAATTTTGGAAATTTGTAGACTTATTAAATTTATCCTGCGCAATTTATTGCTATAAAAATAAATGGGAAGTTCCATAAAAAAAAAAGAGACGTGTAGCGCAGAAACAGGGAAATCTAACAATATTACAATTACATTCTTCATGCCCTGACCTTCCAGATACCAAATTCGGTAAATGTAGTTTAGCTGGATTTTAAAGATATTTAAGAGTTGCAGTACTTTTACTATCCCAGTATAAAAATTTAAAGCTTTAGACTTAAAGTTGTTTATTCTCAAAAATTTTCAGTTATAAAAACATACCCATTTGTTTGAAGTCCTAATCTCAATTAGCATATTTAAATCGTTTATTTTTAAATTGCTTAAATCTCTTTTTCTCCCTTAATTTAAGCTTTGTTTTAATTAGGTTCCAAATCGTATTTTGGTCATTTTAATGGTTAATAAAAATTTAAATATCTTAAGGAAACAATTACCATTTATATTGTTTTTAAGTATACTTATTTAATTAAAAATTTGTTAGATAACTGTAAAAGAATAGTTTTTTTTTAAAATATATTTCTGTAAAAGTATCTTTGGAGTTAGCTAATTTGTAGTGACCGGACTATATACATTTTCATATTTTTGTCAATTTCAGGAATAATTGCATATTTTCAGTTAACTATGGTTAGGAGATCTATGATAGATATAATTTCAGTATGTCTCGAGCTGAGAAAACAAAATAATATATATATATATATATATATATATATATATATATATATATATATATATATATATATACAGGGTGTCCGGGAAAATGTGGGAAATCTCGCACACGTATGGAACAGATGAAAATAACACGACAAGTTCCTATAAAATTTTTCCGTTTAAGCCCCCTGCGGAGATATGATCCCCTAAAGGGGGCAGCTAGAAATCGATTTTTCGTGAATAACTTTTAAAGCGCTCTGTATAATTTGATAATATTTTAGTACGATGCATACTAGTACAGACCTCTTAAAATAGTGCCCTTGAAACTTATGTCGCTTCTTTAGTTTGCCAGGGACGGACTAGTTTTCGCACATTATTGATAATATTTTTTACGCCCTGTATGGTGAAGACACAAAAAATATGTTATTTGGGTAGTTTAAACCTTTTGCTAAAAAAAGGTACTCTTGTTTGACATCGATAAAATGAGCCGTTTTCGAGTAAAAAATTATTTTAACAATAAGAGTTTATTTTTGTTTAATAATACAATATTTTATTTTCGATGTAATTTGTAATTTTTGATTCAGTATTGAAGTCAGTAGTAGTAGTCTCTGTAGCAGGTCAGGAATTTGTGGTCTTAGTACGATGTAAGGTTATACAATTT
Source organism: Listronotus bonariensis (assembly GCA_014170235.1). Taxonomy (NCBI): domain Eukaryota; kingdom Metazoa; phylum Arthropoda; class Insecta; order Coleoptera; family Curculionidae; genus Listronotus; species Listronotus bonariensis. Next base: position 99,404 of record JACEGR010002498.1, on the reverse strand, counting down.
AAGTAAAGAATGTTACGAACTTACATCTTTGTTGAGGTTATTTCATATGATGTTCATAATTAATAATTAGTTAATAGTTTTAGTTTTTAATTATGAACATCATATGAAATAACCTCAACAAAGATGTAAATTCGTAACATTCTTTACTTAAATTGTATAACCTTACATCGTACTTTGTATCCATTTCAGTATCCTTGAAAATGGAAATAAACATTTCCGAAAGCTTGGAAAACTTTAAAGAGTATTCTGTCTTTCATTTGCTGCAATCCCCAATATTTACAAGTTTGTATATATATATATATATATATATATATATATATATATATATATATATATATATATATATATATATATATATATAATATATATATATATATATATAGATTGCATTGATATATATATATATATATATATATATATATATATATATATAATATATATATATATATATTTATTGGCTCCCTAATTATTTTAGAGAAAAATTATATTGAAGAAATTCCCAAAAATGGTAAATTCAACACTGGAATTAATTGAAATGTAAATATTTTCCCTCAAACCTATCATTAAATGTTAAATATTCTGCCGCTGTTTATGCATAATTAATTATTTTTTATGCATATTTTAATGCAAATTTTAAGATTTTTATCTTGCAGATAATCCGGTCCCTCCTAATAAGGACATCAATAATATACAATTAACTATGTTAATTCTCTTTTTCTTCATTCTAGAGTAGAAACTGTAATGCACTGGATTATGAGAGAAATGAAAATCGATTTTAACAAAACTCCTAAAAATTAAGAAAGTTAAAAACATATTAACATATCAATTAACTTAATATCTAGCAGTGGCCCCTAAGGGAATTACGGTCTAAAGTTCGGTGAAGGACAAAAAGTGTAAACGAGTAGCGAACCGGATGACATCGCTTTAATATCCCCTTAGATAGCTTAGTAGTTTTATACATTTAATTAACTGCCAGACTGAATAAAAGTTAAAAATGCGAATAGGGATTATTAGATTGCTGAGAAGAGTTTTTTGCGGTTTAATTATTCTTTTTAAAATAATATGTAAAGTGTTGTGATGTTTAAGAATTATTTTTGGTAAAATATTTTAAAGCCAACACTTTACTTGTCCATTAAATATTTTTATGTAAAAAAATGAAAAAGGCAAATTTACATAATGATTTCCTAATTTTCTGTCTTACATATCACCATGGGGATAAATGCTTTACCAAGTATTTTTTCTGTGGTAAAAATCTGCTGCGTTATAAAACATTAGGTTAAAATGCATAATAACTTTTAGTAAAACACAATCATTTTTTTAATTTTATTGATATAAATAACTAAAAATAAAAATAAATTACTGTTTTTTAAAAAAGTTATGGTCGTAAAATATTGCAAGAATTATAGAAAGTAAAAAAATATATATTAAAAACTCGCCTACTGGAAATTACAAAGTCTGAATTAAATTATGATTAAGCAAAAAAATATATTATTACATATGTCTTAAAAGTATGAAAAGGCTAAATATCTTAAAAACCAATGGCCGTCGAAAAAGGTGTTAAAATGAAATGGGGCCTCTAATGGTGACCTTGGACCTAACTTTGAAAGAGGCATTTATGAATATTTTAAGGTCGAATTGACTCTTTTAAAAGAAAAACCCTTGGTTTTTATTGCAGACATGGAAACTCGAGAAAATTTTGCATATACCAGACGGTTATTGTACTGTTACTAACAGTGCTGGTTAGTTAGGGGTCAAAAGTCATCAAGGTAACACTTGAAAGTCAATTATCTGGTAAAAATTCTTTAAATTTAAAGCTAAACAAAACGAAGAACTTTAAATTTAAATTCATACTGTATACAACTAAACAGGATGGATATCTTATCTCTTAACCTAACCTGAAGTTTACCTTCAAAGTGTAGTTGATTATTTTCTTAAGGACAAATTGATTTTAAGATATGTGACCTTTAAATAAAACCTAATGACTTTGTATTCTCATCTTACTAGTATATGCAGAGTTTTTAAGCTTTTTAATATTATTATACAAAACATAGGATAATAATTATTATTGTTAAATTTATAGTGACTATTTTGTTTCATAAAATGTTGCAACGTTTAATTTGAATATTTTAAAAATAACAAAATTTGCCTATCACTGACGTGTTAATTAAATTACAAAATTAAATAAAATTTATGCCATGACGGGACAAATATTCAATTGACGCTGAATATTTGATAGCAAACAAATTTTCTGTAAATTGCCTTTTAAAATAAACATTTTACTAACGGATACTGTATAATTAAAATTGGTGAATAAGTTAGTTGGCCCAAGTTAGTCACAAAAAAACACCTATTTAAAATGGTATACTGGTATTTTATGCTTTATTTAAACAAAATATTATTTGGCTTTTCTCCAGAATAAAATTAAAAAGTTTATTTAACATTTTAAGAAAATTAAAATGTTTATAGATTATGAAGAACTCTTCTTACGCAATATATTAAAGGTTATGATTACTTTAAAAGAAATAAAATAATGAAATATTTAATATTAAGTTACTTATAATACAGGATTTAAACCGTTGTATTGTAAGTAACTTAATATTAAATATTTTATTATTTTATTTCTTTTAAAGTAATCATAACTTTTATTAAATTGTGTAAGAGCAGAACAGTTCTTCATAACGTATAAAAGTTTTATTTTCTTAAAATGTTAAATAAAGTTTTTAATTTTATTCTGGAGAAAAGCCAAATATTATTTTGTTTAAATGGCAAACTGGGTTAGTAGAAAGTGCTGCAACTTTTAAATATCTTAAAAACCGCCAAAACTACAATTACCAAATTTGGTATCTAAGGTGCTTTAGGCATGTAGAATTAAATAGAGATATGGGCACTGTTGTCAGATTTTTCAGTTTTGTACTCGTCAGGAGCTATAAAACAATGTGTTACAAGACTCCCCTTTTCATTTAATTTCTCTTTTCAAAATGACGCCCAGCTATCAGTTTGACATTTATATCTGTCATTTCCTATCTAAAATTTGGTACTGTATTATTTAAATTATAGTAAAGTAAATGAAGTTTAATATATATAATAGTTTAATAGAGGGTAGGGAATGGCCCAAGGATTAAACTCTATATCGACTCAAAGGGCGCCAGAACCCTGGGGGTGGTTGCCATCCCGTCTCAGGGGGTCAAATTTTTAAATTATATTTTATCCACAGAAGTCGATTAAAAAAGTAATTCTAAGCAAAGAGTGTCCCATACATTTTTTGTAAAACTTATATTTTTTAAGTTTGAATAACAATAACAATGATTCAACAAAATTCGACGTTTTTAATAAATATAGCATTTTATCAAAAAAACTGTAGACATAAATTGCAGCTTTTAAGAAGACAAACAAAATTATTTTATTTTAATTTTTTTACGACCAATGTAAACCAAGATAGGGCGTGTTAATTATTAGATTTTTTCGTCAAATGCAAAATTTTATAGATTTAAATTCAAATAACGGGAATAGGGAAAATAATATATTATCATAAAATAATTTTTAGCACCTGATCATAACTTTATTTCTTTAAACAAATTCAGTAAGTTATAATAAAAATTAAATCCTGGCATAATTTCAGAAAAATTAGAGCTAATTGTAAAAACAATGTTTTACAATTTCGTATTTTTTACCTTTTTCAAAATAAGTTTAAACATACTGGATATAAAAAAATGATAAAATACCAAAAGGTAGCTTTTTAAATGACTAAAGTTTCTCTGCGAGTAGTTTTTTGTACAGTGAATATTTAGCGATATAAAGCCGTTTTACGAACGAGCACCACTTTTTTGTGCCGCCTAAACTCACCTCAATATTTAAAAACCAACGGATTCAAAAAGATTTAATTTACAGAGTCTGGTAGCTCTTCAAAAACACCACTAAATTGTTTTTTAAAAAGGCACTGGCTAAACCATCCGCCGGTGCCTACCGTTTTTAATAAAATGCATAATTTTCAAGCACAAACCCCCTTAAAAACGTCAATTTTGTTAGGGAAAATTGTTTCTTTAATCGTGAATAACTTAAAAAACATAAGTTTTACGAAAAAATAAATGGACTATTTTTTATTAGAATTATTTTTTCGATAGATTTCTGTAGCTAAAATATTATAAAAAAATTTACCCCCAGGTTGGGGTGAGAACTACTCAAAGGTTTTGGCGCCCTTTGGTTCGATATAGATTTTTATTCTTGGACTCTCCCCTGCCTTTGATTAAAATTTCAAGTAAATCCATGCAGGACCAAAGAATTGTCAGGTTTTATGTTTTTTTTTTTAGACTTATTTATTGAATTTAAAATAATATATTCTTATATTATAACAAAAACAAATATCTCAAAAACTGAATAAACTTCTGGAGGCTTCAAGTATAAGTTGTATAAGTGCTTCAATATTGACCCTTTTTTTTCATTGAACAAGGATGTGCGGCAAATGGAAAAAGATTCCACTTTCTCTTTTAAACAAAAAGGTTATTTTACTTAAATTTACAAGTTTTTTTCTTTTTAATAAACTGGATTTCAATTTAGGTAGGCCGATAATTGTGAATTATGCCAAATTTCTCGAAGATTAGTGCCCAAAGCCAGAACTTTTATAAAGTTTAAATTATACAAATATCGTTAAGTGCGCCACCAAACAAAGTTTTAATATAAATTTTGAAGTTCGAACGGAAATTGCTGTTTTCCCTGTTTTTAAAATATGATCAAAGTTTGAAGTAAAAACGTTAGACGACTAAAACCAAGCTAAGGTAATGTTGATTAATCCATTAGTTAAGACATTTATTTTTCTCCGAGGACACATTTATCTTTAAAATAAGTTAAGGTTTTGATGACAAAAATAAATATATTTTGTAATGGTACAGAGTACTCCATTAAAAAAATAAATAAATAAATAAATATATATATATATATATATATATATATATATATATATATATATATATATATATATATATATATATATATATATATATATATATATATATATGTATTTTAGCTCGGAGATCTTGAAAATAGTTACTAGAAAACAGTTACATGAAAAACAAAAGACTAACACCATAAATGTTGCGTTTCTTAAATGCAGAACCCTATTTATTATTCCATTTTTGGATTCTATGATCAATTCTAAATGTTTTTAAAACAGGTTCCATAATACATATTTTTAAATGTTTTTGAGTTACTAATGCTTTAAAAACCCATTTTTGGCTATACTATTTAATTAAATATATCAATATTAAATAAAGGTAATGCCGATTATCACCTGGTACTTCCAAGTCATTGGAATTTATTTATTAGTAGTTTTTATATACGCTTTTCATAATAAATTATTGTTTGGATGAAAACTACAGATAGAAATGGTTTAATGTTAAGGAAATTCTTAGTAAAGCAAAAGAAGTTTATGAAAACTAAAATAAAATCAACTATTAGGTGAAAACTTAAACTACTTTGAAGTGTCCTCTTAAATGGAATACCTACGTTTAAAATAAAATAAAAAAATATTATGTATTAATATTAACAAAAATATAGGTTTGTTAATCTATTTAATTGTTCTTTATTACTTTTGAAAACCTTTAGTATTAAGTTATTTTGCAGAACTGTTTTTACAATTCGCACATTTTTTTTGCAAAAACCTTACATAAACTGCTCTTTTTAACCTTTAAATATATATATATTTTTTGACTTAAAACATTAATATTATTTGGATATAACCCAATTTTTACGCTTAGTTTTGGACCATTAAAAATGTATTTGGTAATAAGAGTAGGGTAAGGTATAGAAAGTTAATTTTAAATTTATAAATTTAGTCTGTTTTGTCTAATATAAAACGGTTAAAAAATTAAATTTATTCAACCAAATATTATTAAGCCATGTTACTAATTTGCAGTTACAAATTTTATAAGTAATTAACGTAAAAGCTTTGACGCTGGGAAACTCCAAGTTAAAATTAAATGGACTCAAAACGCGAACATAATATTTGTATGTATGCCAGTTGCAATAATTGGAGATAAGACACAAAGGATGTTTGTTTTCATCGTCGTCATACCTGCCTAGTTTGGTAATATAACATAGGTGAATTGTTAATATTAAATTATTACAAAACGTGTGTTTCAACTCTCTTTAACTTTTGACTGAGAATGAGTGCAAGGATTAAAAAAAAACCCATAAAAGTAATGGCTGCGATCCTAAAAATAAACACCATGTTGTAATATTTGACCGGCCAAAAAAATCTACTTCTATTTTTTTTTGAAAATATATTGAAAATATTGTTTAGGGAGACGAAAAAATATCGTTAAGATTTGACCCCTTAATACTAATATTTTAAGGTCCCTTTCCTTTAATTGAGATTTTTATTTGTACTTTCATTTGTCCGTCGAAGCTCCCTTACTATCTAGATATAAAAATCTATGTTCACATATATCTTTGGTAAATTAAATTGCCTACAAAAAGCGCCCCATTAAAAATTTTCGCCAGACGAACTGTTTTCGAATAATCAAGCTTTAATTAAACATTGGTTTATTTTTTTAGATTTTTAATTTTGGAATTTTGTAACTAACAAAAAAATAAATATATACAACAAAATAACATGGGTTCTTATAGGGAATTTATTGGTCTACAAAAATGGCCTCTTAATGTTTTTACACAGAATCGTTTTTTAAAAGTTATTCACAATTTAAGTCAACGAAAAAAATTAATTGCTGTTTTCCTCATTTTTAAACCAAGTTTTTTTGCTAATTGAAACAAATTCTTATATTATATTATTAAAAATCATAATTTTATCAATCTTATCACTTAAAATATCTGTATTTCATAATATATCCAAACCTATTCTAGGTTAATAGCTATTTGTTATACGAAAATTTATATTTACTTATTCCAAGACAGTAAATCTACAGAAGTATGGTCATATTTTTAAAACCAATAAAGACAACTATATCAAATGTAGTATTTTTTAAAGGTCTTTATAAGGCTGTTTTCTGGTGATATAATATTCAGGATGTTTTTTTAATCATATTTTTTTGTCGTACGTTGTACATATTAAGAGATAACAAAAATCTAAATACTTGTTTGGAAACTATAAAACCAATTTAACAAACTAATATTTTTGTTAATTTTTTTATTATAATAAATAAAAATTTTAAGGAAGGTATTATATCTTGAGATTCTGTACATAAATATCATTGTCTTCTTCAAAAATTTGTTTTTCATCTGAAGAATGATGTAAATAAAGAAAAGGTTAAGAAAAAACGGAGGCTTCAAAATAAAATGCAATGGTTTTAAATTGTAACGTTAAATTATTCCACAGGGTGTTTAATAATTCGGGTCAAAATGCAACATTTGGCTTTTTTTCAATCCTCATATTAAATAATAATTTTTATGGAAACAAGCAACAACTGTACAAGATAATTAAAATCTGTCAAAAAACCAAACAAAAAGTTATTTAATATTGAATTTGAACAACATTTTGTTGGTCCATTTTTTTGTCCAGAAGTGTATTATAAAAAAATTTTTTTGATAAAAGAACTGGTAATTTTTATTTAAAATAAGTAATTTTTAGGTCGTAATATGTGCTCCTAATGTACCGGTAAAGCTGTATTCACTTCTTTAAAAAGCCAAGAAAAAATTGCGGGTTAACGCAATATATTCAACAAGGAAATAATATGTTTTTATTTTGAATAAAAATAAAATGCGTATTTCCCCAAATTATTTGCTGGAGGCAAGATAAAATGCCTACAATAAATTTGGAGAAGCTATCTAGCTATTTTTCAAATAAATGACCCCACGTTCCGTACATTTATTGTCCCAAACCAATATTGGATTGGTCTCTAAAATAATGTTTTTTGAAAACATTTATTTAGGAAAATGGTAGCAGTAACATGGTGTGCATTTATATTATTTAATATTGATAATATTAATAAAGTTAACAAATTTTCATTTTCTAAATAGTTAACTAGACTAGGTTTTTACTCCATATTTCTGCAACTAGGAGGTCGGGCTTAGATGTTTAACTAAACTTTGTTTTAGAGACTTGAGAATGTTTCGTTAGATTATGTGACGTTGATATTAGGACAGTCGTATATTATTAAATGTACCTAACCAAATCACGGTTTTCCGCGGTTTCGGAAAACTATCGTCCTTGGCGCGTTTGTAGAAACATCTCGGTTGCCACCCCTAGTTGTTTAAAGTGGTAAAGGGTCCACTATACCGCGAGATAACTTTTAGACAGTGGATAAAGTTTCTCCAAGGTTCTATAGGGAGTAAAACAAATAAAACTCACAATTTTAAAAAGACCAAAAAGAATACATATATTGAGGCCGTGTTTATTACATACAAACCTAGTTCTTAAATATAATTCCTAAACCTAAACTAAAAACCCAACCGGGTTATGCGCGCCTTGAGCCATATTTCAAATCTATTCAACCCCTAATTATTCGGTGGCAGAGTCGTAAAAACATCGGTTATTATTCGGCGGAAAGTGGGAGACGGGTAGGAAAATTACACCAACGACCTAACGGATAATGACAGCTGTGATCAGGCTTCTTGCTTTTAACGATGGTCAGGTGCGTGAATACTACGAATGGATACTGGCCGGAAGAGCGCACACACTAGTATCGAAAAGAACGAGAGGGTCTATCGGGTGAGTCGCCAGCATAGATCCGTACCAGGTATCAACCGGGAGCACACTACACGTTGATACCGTACAAAAGCAATTGACGGAGAAAAAGTATGAATGGATACTAGCCGGGAGAGCGCACACACTAGTATCGAAAAGGACGAGAGGGTCTATTGGGTGAGTCGCCAGCATAGACCCGTACCAGGGATCAACCGGGAGCCCACTACACGTTGATACCGTACAAAAGCAATTGACGTAGAAAAAGTATGCATGGATACTAGCCCGGAGAGCGCACACACTAGTATCGAAAAGGACGAGAGGGTCTATCGGGTGAGTGGCCAGCATAGACCCGTACCAGGTATCAACCGGGAGCCCACTACACGTTGATACCGGACAGAAGCAATTGACGGAGGTTGTGTAATTAATTAATACGAAAAATGGATACTAGCCGGGAGCACACACACACTTGTATCGAAAAGGAACGAGAGTGGAGTCAGTCAGCATATCACCAGGTATCAACCGGGAGCCCACTAAACGTTGATACCGGACAAACAATTCAAAGACACTGCAACCCTGGTCGTTCATCCACGCACCCTGCACCTGTAGAAGCAAGTCGGCCTGTAATAAAAGGCAGGTCCCTTTCGCTGCTGTGCTGTCGGCTAGTGGATCTTCGAGAACGTGAGGTTCTGTCGATGGTACCGCGCGTAGCGGCTTAAGTATACGATCTCCCCACTCTCGACGCGTCATCGGAGGTATCGCGGGCATCTCCGCGCGGGATTCGGCAGTACGGTAATTTTGTTTTCCCTAATTAGTTATTTTGCGGGTTCACGTGTCGGATTTAATAATGCAAACGGAATCTCTGAGATCTTCTTTATACTTTACAAAAAGAATTGGTAAATTTTTGTGAAAAATAAATATATTAACTTCTAAAAATAAAATTAAAAATTAGTAACTTCGTTACATGTTGACGTTTTAATTAAGACGTTAGAATATTTATTGGTAATAAATAAACGGTTTTATTATATTTATATTTGGTATGAACATTAAAATATATGTGACTTACAATAAATTTCGCACTTTGGAGGTTTACCTAGTTCTTGCTTTATTTGAAAATACTTGACTTTAAAATAAGGACTTGTTTGGCTTCTGTATATCGTTGGAGCATATTAAATAATACCGACTTATATTAACACACTATTACTTCACAGTAATATAATAATATTAAAATAGGTGTGTTCAGTTGGTTGGTAAAAATATGGGTACTAAACACCAATATAATTTTTCTATTAACTCAACTTTTGCATATAAAAGAAGGAAAATGTTTAAGATATATAAGTATTTAAAAACCTATCATGACAATTATTAGTTGAACAGTCGATAGATACTGTTATCTGTCGAACTGAACCTCGCCTTTTTGTACACGGCAGGTATGAAATAATTATTTTTTAATTGTATTTTATTATACTAGTGTACAAATAAAGACCTTTATTATTATTATTATTATTATTATTACAATTTGACTGGGTTCCAAGGTTTTATCTCGACTTACGTCAGTGAAGTAATTTTTTTCGTTCTCAGTTTACAGTATGAAGAGAAAACAACAAGATGAGATAAAACAGTCGACAGATCTGGTGCAAAGTATATAATGTATGTTGTAAACTTAAGCATAAGTATAAATTGCACGAAGTGTGATGCTTCTTAATCGTTAAATTTCTGTTAAAAATTTTAAACGAATAATGTTTTCGCCCTAGGTTTGTGTTATACTTAATTTTTCTTTTCTTTTTAGTAACATACATGGATCAATAAACTTTTTTTCTTCATATTTCAAAATTTTCATATTTTTATTTAAAAAAAAAAATGTAGTGTTTATTTTAAATAAATGGTAATTACTTTCTTATTTTTAATCTGCAATAACCAAACCACGTTAAACAGTTTTAACGATAAAACAAAAAAATCCAGTCCGTCTCATGTACACATAATTCGAACCCACAACACCAGGAGTAAAAGCAGGGTAACTACCAACAGAGCTAACAAACTTGTCAATCATTAAGCTATATTTCCATATTCCAAGGACAATTAAATTGTCCTTCGGATAACAATTGCTAAAAAATACGTCCTAAAATGTTTCTTGTGATATATAATTTCTTTGTTTTTTATTATTTTTTAAATTTGTTATTGTGTAAAAATAGAATTAAATATTTTTATATTTATTTAAAATAGAAATAGGTTAGTAATAAAATTATGGATAAAAGATGGCAGTCTAATCCAATTGCTTTTAAAACCTGTAGAATGAAAAACATGCACAGGGATTTATGTTTCCTTCTAGATAGAAACTTTAAAAGGATATATTTCAAAATTTCAGGTGTCAAGCGCTTAGACGAAACATTTTATAGGATCGTGTTTCTTGAAAAAATAATTTGTGGAGTTTTTACATTCCGTTGGTTATTTAAAAATAAGATTGTTCTTTCTTTTAACATTCACTTAACTTATAATACCAGCTGCTTAGAATTCTACAATAAAAATAAAAATAAATTAAAACTATAGCAGAGACTTCTTGACTAAGGCAATTCTAAGTTATTTTATAAATATTAAAAGGTCCGAAGCAATGACCGAAAAAATACATTGTGTTTTATTTGAAACCAACATTTTCTTTAAAAAATAAAAATTTAAATTATTGCAAAAACTGTTTAACTTAGAACTAGGGAGAAAAGTTAATGCACTCTCTCGCGGCGCGTTTGAAAGCGGCTTTCAAACAGTGCCGGAAAGGTCAAGCCACCGTGTAGTGTACGATGCTAAGCTAACGACTGGACAGTATAGAAAAGGATAACTGGCTTTGTTTTAGCCAGCAAGTCGTCGCAGGAAAGGCGGGGAAGGAGGGGCCTGATTGGAGCCGCGTCGTCGAATGTGTTAACTATTGTTCCTGTTGATAAACTCTGGTATAGGCATTAAAACGGCCTCAACCAATGATCAAAGAAAATGCAGGGTGTTTCCTTTAAAATAAGAACGTTGTGAAGGTTTAAATTTTTACAAGTTTACCAATGTTTTCTCGAAACACTGCATAATCAAAATATATTTTATTAAAAAGATTTACAAATATAATCTGTTATGTACTTGCCTGCCCAGGCAACCTCAATAAAATTTGAAATTAGAAAAATGGTAGCGTTATGGAAAATGTCCTAAATTTTATATTTTTCCAAAGGAACAAATAATGTTTTTTTTTAATTAAAAGAATTACCCCTATATAAACCATAACAAAAAAGTGTTAGAATGTAAAAGGTATTTAACAAAAATATAAAATACAGGGTGATCCATTAAAAGAAACATAACTTTATACTGTCATGATGTTGTAAGCAACCCTGTATACCTACATAAAAATATTTTTGAAATGTGAAGTTTCTGGATGTCTACATATTTACAAAAAAGAAATTATAAAGTTTTATGGAATACGAGTAAATGAGCATTGTCAGACTTCTGACTCACCCAGTATACATAGATTTTTAATATAGCACTGCTCTTTTTTATTAGTTTAAATAAACTGCAAAATTATTTTTGGGTAGTATTCTAAATCCGATATAAAATGTACCTAAGCAAACACGTTAAGACGGGATGTGAAAATTTAGAGTGTCACCAAAGTTCGCGGAAACAATTTTTAAGTATTTACTAAAAGCGATAAGAGGTTTTTGAGACGAAATTGCGAAGTGGCGTTTAGCATAAGTCACGTTAACCTACAAATTTTTAAAATTAGTTTTGGAATGTGTGTGTAGTCGAGTCAGTGAAGACTTTTCGCCGAAAGTCCTCAGTTACAGCTCCGATTTTGATGTTTTTTTAACTTTTTGTTTTTTTATATTATATAAAATTAGAAACATTTTGGAGGGAGAGAAAATAATTATTTGTATTGATTAAACAATATACAGGGTGTTTCCGAATTGCGGTAAGAAAATTTGAGGGCATATTCCTAAGCCATTCTTCTAAAAGAAAGTTTATATACACATGGTCTCCAACTTTTCGTTCTCAAGATACAGGGTGTTAAACATTTTAAAAAACTATAAAAAAAAACACTTTTTATTGTAAAATTTATTAGACTAGACATAATAGTTATTTATAAGATAAGTGAGGTATATTACATATAAGTCACGCAAGAAAAGTTTAACTCTCGAGCCCGAAGGGCGAGAGAAGTAATTTTCTTAAGTGACTTATATGTAATAACTCACGTGTCTAATACAAAATTTTATCCAACACTTTCGTATAAATCGTTTTTAATATCGAAAATAATTTGAAAACGTCATCCATTATTTGTTACTTGTCATTGTCAACACCAGCAACAAAATTTTGTATTTTTGGAAAGCAAGCTTGTTTGGTTGTGATGCATTTTGTTGGTAACTACGGGTTTGTTTAGTAAACAACTTTGTAGACAAACATAAAAATGCTTTGCGAAATGGAAAATTGGGAAGCTCCTGCGGAAATTTTGGAAGAAGCTGCGGTAGCGACATGCAGTTTAATTCTAGAGAAGTCAAAACTAACGTACAATAAAGAATTTGAAGATTTTGAAGCATGGAGGAAAAGGCGAGGAGTTGGTACTATAAATGAAGATGTTATTATGGCTTACTTTCTGTTTTTATCGAAAAAAGTTGCTCCTTCATCAATGTGGACCAAGTATTCAATGATAAAAACGACCTTAAAAGTATATAAGAACGTGGATATAGGGAGGTATGGAAAAGTTGTCGCTTATTTGAAGAGCAATTCAAGAAATTTCAAACCGAAAAAGGCAAAAATTCTGGAGAGGCAATACATCGAAAAATTTTTGGCTGGGGCACCTGACGACGAGCACTTAATGTCAAAGGTATGAATTTACTTTAGTTTCTGGTATTAAATATTTATCTGTTCGGATTTTTATAGGTTGCATTGATATTGGGAATCGCGGGTGCATGCCGTTGTGACGAACTAACTCGCTTAAGTATTGAAGATATAGTAGATAAAGGCCAGTACATATATGTTTTTATACCTGATACCAAGACGAACAAATCGAGAAGCTTTACAATTTTAAAAGAAGGATTTTGGTAAATGTGCTTAAATTATTTAGAAAATATGTGTCCCTAAGGCCAGAGAACACGCCTCACAAAAGATTTTTTGTCAACTTTCAAAAAGGCAAAAAATGCACTAGGCAATGCGTGGGAATAAATAAAATTTCGAAAATTCCGAGAGTAGTTGCTCATTATTTGCAACTACCTGATGAAATCTTATATAGTGGTCATAGCATGCGGCGTTCTTCAGCAACACTTCTAGTCAACGCTGGGGCCGATATCACCAACCTTAAACGCCTTGGCGGGTGGAAGTCTTCTACCGTGGCAGAAGGATATTTAGAAGATTGCATCTCTAACAAGTTTGAGATTGCAAGACGAATACAGGGTGAAGAGCGCACCAAGGCAAGTACTAGTGCTGAAAGACTTCCTGAAGAACACTCCGCACAATGTAACGTTGTCCAAGATAAATCTAATATAACAATTACTGTTAATATAAACACGAATAAATTGTAGTATAATATATTAATTGTTTTATGTTATTTTTTTGTTGTGAAATGTTGGAAGTAATAAAGAATTAGTATAAGTCACTAGTCTATAATTCACTAGTGAGCTAAAGGGTACTTTAGCTCACTAGTGACTTATAGTACACTTTATATCCTCAAAATCTGATTAATTATGTAGATATTATATGTAAGTGTTGGATAAATGTTATTTAATTAAGTATTTGTTGTTGTCGTTGCTACATAATTGCTAATTAGAAGGTATAACACTTAATTTTTAAAAGAATAAACAATGCCCCAATGTTTCTTGTATGGTCCAGGATTATGCACTTTAACGGATTTTATTTTGTTTTTGAAAAGCTAACCAAGTTACGTAAAAATATGAAGAAACAAAAAATGTTGTATTTATAGGTGTTTTATACGAAAAAAATATAGAAGTTGCAAGAAAGTCAGTGGCGAACATCTTTTTGTCAATAACTTTAATAAAATCGTTAAAGCATATTTAAGATATTATTTAAAACTTGATTTTCTTTATAAAGTTTAACATCCTGTATCGTAGAAACAAATTATTTGCGGACCTATGTTAATATGAGCTTTTTATAAAATTTACTTAGGAATACGCCCATGATGTTATTTATATAGTGTGTCTAAAAACTTCTCTAACACACTTTAAGGGGTGATTTATACATAGATGGCCTCTTCCAAATTTTTCAAAAATAAATATATGGGTAAAAATTTCGTGTGAAGAACTATAGTTTTTTTTCTAAATTTTAACACCCTGTAGTTCCAAAAGTAGAACGTGTAGGACATAATGTGTTCATATAATTTTTTTCGTTTTTTTTTTGTTGGAGAATCACTCCTTAAAGTATGTCGGAAAAGTTAGTCGTCACCCTGTATAAATTTTATTTATATTGACAAAATAATAATGATTTGCCCCCTCTTAGAGGTTTTTGATTTTAAATAACATAAAAAATAATAAAAGTTAAAAAAATTATTAAAATCCAAGCTGTTACTGAGGTCTTCGGGTGATTGCCAGTTTTACAGCTTCATTGACTTAACTAGGGTGGTTTTAAAAAATATTTATTTACTTTTGATTTTAGTTGTATGTAGACG
Organism: Listronotus bonariensis; assembly: GCA_014170235.1. Taxonomy (NCBI): domain Eukaryota; kingdom Metazoa; phylum Arthropoda; class Insecta; order Coleoptera; family Curculionidae; genus Listronotus; species Listronotus bonariensis. The sequence continues at coordinate 84,135 of JACEGR010002498.1, read as the reverse complement.
TAAAAAATAATTAACCAAATTATTCTTTTCTTTTGCAGGTAAGTTTACGTCATTGCTAATGAAAGGGATGCGTAAGTATTTAAATTGTTTTTTGTATCGCAAAACATGGGTTTAATGGAAATTTTTAAAATTAATAATTGGCTCTAAACTTTTGATTTTAAATGTAAAAAGGGACTAATATTTGTGTAACAAAAATCTTTTAAGAAATATTTAACTTTTGCCACATACACGGTGATTTAAAAATCAATCACATCTCATAATCTTTATAATGTTTATCAAAATGTCATTGGTTTTCGATTTTCGTGTCCAAAAAGTTTAATTTCTTATTATTTGTTTTTCAAATCGTTTACCCAAGGCCGCTTTCAGACGGGCGATTTTTTGCGTCTTGTCGCCAATTTCGACTACAACTGTAGTTGTAACTAACGTATAGTCAGTCGGTCGACGGGATCGGTGACAATCAGCGGCAGTAGTTCGGTTGCAGTCCAAAAACGCCCGTATGAAAAGAAATCACTTTTTTCATGGTTGTTAAATGACAACTGCAAGTAGGGACAATCGACTTTTTGCAGTTAACTTCGACTGCAAAACGTCGCCCGTCTGAATGCGGCCTAAGAAAAAGCGCATATGACTCATATCCGGAGCATTGACTAGTCGATTGTGCTCCAAGCCAAAGCCGCACAGTCTGTACAATATTCAAGCCAAATTTTGAATGATTGTAAGTCTGGAACTGCTGGGTCGATTTTTAAAAACAAAGTGACGTTAAATAGAAAATCAAAGGACGTTTTAAACAAGAGGCCACGTGACTTTCCTTTTCATTAACCAAAAAAAAGTGGCTAGAACCCTCCGTGCCACTAGGCTATGGAACGTAAATTATTTTTAAACCAAAAAGTAGCTTAAGTCACACCCTCTTTCCCAATCTCGATTCCCATATAGTGGGGAAAGAACTTTTAATATCTTTACTCTCTTATATTTTATAAAAAAAGAGACAAATTTGTTTTAATCCAGCTCATACTTTATCAGTATAATAATTGGTTATCTTACTTTAGTCTAAACATCTGCAGCATATTAAAACTCGCCGTTACCGCTTGCAACGAAGATTGATGGCGCCTGAATATCTATTCAGCAGCAGCATTAGTTTGTTTTCCAATCGTCACGTCAATACTAAAAGCTACTTGCGATAAGTTTGTTTTAGCAAATACTTTCGGTATTGTTTTGTTACGTTGAAAGTATCTGAAAAGTGTTATTTGATTTTTTATATTTATTACTTACAAAATGATTTGTGTTTTGCGAATATACCGGGTGGTGCGTCCCCGAGCGGAACATAAAAAATATAAAATCCTATGTAAATTTTAAGGAGGTTAATTATTGGTTCTCCTGTACATTTTACCGAAAAAAATGTAAAATATCTTTTTAAAAGACCAATTTAAAAAAGACTCGTGTCAAGTAAAAAAAGAAATAATAAGCGTATCTTGAATTATTCAAATAAATATGTAATTGTAAAACTACCATATTTTCGGTTCAGCAGAGGAATTCCGTGTACTATAGTATTTTACAAATCGACTTCATTCTACCTCACTCGCACTCTGTGTTCATGAAAACACGCTTGAAGTCGATCAAATTGGTCGCGAGGTCTCCGAACGTGTCGAATTCTACCAAAATTTTAAAAAGTCATACATAACCTTAAAATAAATTTAGGTGTTCGTTAGTTTGCTATGATTTATATATTTATTTGGTTGTTTTTGTCTTATTAGAATGCAAATATTGTTATTATATATTATATGTATTTGTTTTATTGTTTCTTACAATGATAGAAAAATATAATTTTAGTTCTAGCCCTGTATTTAGTGTCCAACCAAATACCAATGAGACCGTAATTTTTGCTAAGATTCAAAATTGTATGAAGCTTATTTGGTATTGAATTTTTAGTATAGATAAATAGGTCACATATTTTTGCTTTACTGATTTAAATAATTTACAGTAGGGAACAATAATAGCTATTTATTTAAGAAAAAGGTTAGGTTTATCTTCAGAATAATTTAATTTCATTAAAGGAGGGAGTATCCGATAGATATAATAACTGCTAATGCCATACTCCAAAATTAACTCTTAGAGTAAAAGAGGATAAAATTAAATAAAAATCGATTAAAAACCTAATCCTTTTTTCTTCCGTGTTAAAAACAATTATATAAAAACTCAATTGCTCAATAATGATATTCCGTAAATCTAATTCGCAATAGTTGTATGTGTGTCCTTTTTCATCTTGCACAGTTAAACAGAAAGTATTAGTACACATATAGACATTTTACGAACATTTCCGGTGTTTAGGCTCTTGTGATTAGAGTACCAAAAAGTGCAAATAGAGACATTTTGCACCTCTTAAAATAACAGACGTTTTTGGCCTCCTTATGGTTATCGTTATTAAACATAACGATTATGGCAGCAGCTTTAGACAGAGATTTTGCAGCCTCTTTTAAGAAATATATCTTGCGTCTGCGCTTTCGACACATAACCTTATTTTTGCCTGTGGTTCACCCATTTTAAAGTTAACGAACAATCAGTATTTACTTTTATTCTTCATAAGATAAAAATCCATATTTAAATATATGCAAACACTTCTGTTGATTTCGTTTTTTAAAGTAGATGCAAACAATACAGTATAAGCAAAACACAAAAAGTAAGGTTAGGTTTGGTAGTAGAATAAAAAGCAAGTGTGCCAGATTGTAACATCTAAATTAATTACTGATTTAAAATATCCGTAAAAGTGCAAGTCCGTTTTAATTTCTTAACACTATTTGATTTTTATTACTGCTATAGATTTTTCGCTAATAAGGGCCTAGGTATAAATGATATTTTAATTAATACGGCATTAAAAGTTTAACCTTTTTAAATAATTGATATTTAAATTTCTACAATCCGGCAACCACGCAGTTTAACAATAACGATAACGATAAGCTCTTCGGTATTCATCTGTAATTAAAGGTATGGTTAATAACGATAACGGATCATGTTACTGCGCAGTCTCAGAATAACGTTAACCACAACGGAATTGCAAAATAAGGGGTGCAAAATGTCTCTATTATCGACTTCTCGAGTAGAAATCTAGCAGAAAGCGAGGTGTATAATTCTATAGAGCACGGAGTCCCGTTGCAGGTTCAACCAACCAGACACCAGCCACGAGCAAACAATTTGTTATAAGGCTTACACTTATTTATTACTTGTTGTAATTGTAAAACTAGCCATATTTTCGGTTCAGGTAAAACTAAACAGACAGCAGCCATGAGCAACCAATTTGTTATAAGGCTGACACTAATTTATTGACAGTTTTCCTCATGTCAGTGACTACATTCATTTTACAGGTGCTTGTTTGGTTTTACCTGAACCAAAAATTCAATTAAATAATTCAAGATTTTCTTATCGAAATTTTTTTAACTTGGACGAGGGTTTGTCATATTGGTCCCTTTAAAAGTTATTTTAATTTTTTTTGTAAAGTACAGGGAGCTAATAATTATGCCCTTTAAACTTTACATGGGATTTTCTATGTTCCGCTCGTCGTCGCACCACCCGATATAAACTTATTTTTTTACTCTTTTGGATCTCCTGTAGATTTAGTTAACATTTGTTTATTCGTGGTAAACTGTTTAGTTAGGCATCTGCTTTTTCGAAATTCAAAATATGCAGTGTAGAGCAAAATAAACATTTAATACTAATTAAATAGTTATACCTCTATACCAGAGATTTTGCAAAATTCTTAGTACTAGCCTAGTAACATGTTACCCAAAAAATTCTCCTTTTACAATTGTAATTTTTATTACTTTTACATAGCTTTGTCGGTTTTAATATAGCCACTCATCTTTATTTATGCACGTCTTGTTGTAAACTGTACCCATTTTTTATTACAGGAACTGTAAAACCCTTTTTCTACAATTTTTGATATCACCTTGTCGTATTGAAGGTTCATATTCCCTGGACCAATAATAGAATGGACCTTATGATAAGAACACTTTTAAATCCTTTTAGGGGGTTTCTTTTAACGAGTCTACCACGACTATTCATATTGCCATATATGAAAGCTGCGCTTTCACCCAGTCTGTCAATGTTAAATGTTTCGGGTTCGGTTACAGTCATGAAACCATAAGGCTTAAACATATGTTTTGGGTATCGGACCAGGCGTGTAAAGTGAGTGTAATCCTTACTTTTTGGCACAATGTTTAAAAATTAAATGTAAAACATTGTGGTAAACGTGTCCGACATAAAAAGTGACGCGTTCGCCCAGTCCGACACTAGAAAAATTTTATATTGACAGGCTTTCTGAAATGTGTCCATGGTGTAGTTGGCTGGAAAGTATTTCTAACTCATTTATATTAATCTAGATAAAAGCCACGGGCACAATAACCAGCGTCAGCGTTAAGCGGCTGATTAAAAAAACAAGTTCTTTTATTCTCGCATAAAGATCAAAGACAGCGCTCCCACATTTTCCGCTCAACGAAGGCCGCTGTCGCTTAGTATTGTGGCTGAGGACTAACTGGTAAATACTTTTTGCTTAATGATAACAACTGCTGTGTAAACATTATTTTTAAGAAGGGATCAAGAATTTTTATACATTGTTTTTTTTCTATAATATCTAAGCTTGACTTGGTCGCATCCATACGCGACGCCCCTGAAACGACATTGCAACGAAGTCTTTAAATCTCTGCTGTATACAATTTCCTAACTGTCTACCGTTAACAGAAGGTTAAATTAAAAAAAAAACTTTAAGTATTTTAGTATGGAAATGGATTTCCCAGACCACTAGTAGACAGTCATTAATCACTTTTAATCATTTAACTTTAGTTGCCCTTTTTCTAAAACCGTACAGTTTTCTATGCCTGAAAAGATTGATAGTCAAATTCATCTGTGGCAAATCCCTTAGTTTAAAAGTAAGTTTTCTTTAGATAGTAGCCTCATATAAGTAATTACCGCGATTTGGTTAGACTTCTCTTCAAATGGTATACAGGGTCATCCAAATTAACCGTACGTCATAAAAAGCTCTAAGAAAATATCTTATATGTTTTCGAAATATGGCCATTCAAATTTAAAAATTTGGGTAAATTTCCATGATATCACAGCTCTAACCTATAAGCAATAAGTTTGGCTATATTTCTAAAACAATACCATAAACATATCAAATGTGGTATTTTAAAAAGCGTTTTTAAATACAAGCCAGAGAGTAAGGTATAGATGAGCCCATATTTAATTCATTCTGAAAGCGATTCCGCCAAGTACACAAAAATGATAAAGTAAACAAACCTTTTAAATGCACATAGCCTCAGATAGAGCCTGATTACATATTTTTAGATAAATAATAAAAAATACATTGCTAAAACACGTATTACCTACTTACAAAACATTCTCTTATTTCGTCTCTGCCTACTATAAAACCGGTGGCACGTGGCGTGGTACTAGAAACTCGTCGGGTTAAATATTTTTTGCTGCAATAAATCATTGTTCACAAAAGGGTCTCTTTACTTTATCATTTTTTGTGTACTTGGCGGCATCGCTTTCAGAATGAATTATACTTGGACCCATCTTTACTAGACCTATTGTTGTCTCTCTGTCGTTAGTTGTTCGTGCGGCAAAATGTACCCTTTTACTGAATTGAAAGAAAGACTACAGTAAAAGCACAATGACGTATAATTTGATTAATTGACATTAGGGGGTCATGGTTGGTTAGTTAATTTTTGTTATTTGTTTTATTGACAAATAAAAATAAAATAGCTTTTCAGAATTTACCACTCTCTTTCTTTTCTCTTCTAATGTAATGTAGTTTTGCATGACCGTCTGTAACATTTCAAATCAATCCAATTACACGTCCCTGTGCCTTTTACCGTAGTCTCTGAAAGAGGTATTGGTAGTGTTTTTAGTGTATGTTGGCCGTTTTTTAGTAATAATAATAAATTAGAAAGCAAAAAAAGCCAATAATAAACACTTTAAAAAATTTAACCAACTTTAAAAAAATAAATAAATCTCACTAGAAAGCTAAAAATAATGAATTTAAAAAGTCAATGCATATGCGCTAAACTACTAAATGTTAATATCTAAATAGTCAAAAGCTTTTTATACTTTATTACCGTATGTGATTACCCGACTTTTTTTATTTTCAACTTCTAAGTGAGTTTTATTTATTTTTGAAAAGTCGAGTTAGTTTTTTCAAAAAGTGTTCATGTACTAAACAATAAATCAAACTTTTATTTTATTCTTCACATCATTTATCACCATTGACCGTCTTACTAAAGTCCAACTTTCTAAAGAATTGTTTGCACCTTTAAAAAGATTAATCGTGCATATGTAGTAAGTCGTGCAGCGAACTGTACATTCTTTGTAAAAGAAACTTTCTCTTTTGAAAGAAAAGATATTTTGTAATTTATTTTTAGTAATTCTATCAATTAATTTCATTTTTTGGATTAATTAAGAAAACTATTTGAAAATAAAGGAAGGTGTGAAAAATATACCAAGTGATAAAGGATGTTAATAGACTAAAAACCAGTTACAAAGAAGCCACGAGCGTCAAAGAAATTAACTATTTCTTTCTAAACGCGTCGTTTAAATAGTGTGCGAGCAACAAAAAGGGGAATAATTTGAAAGTGAGACAGAACTGATGACCGCCTGGCTTTTTACTACTAATTTTAGGTCTACCTTCCATTTTTTATATTTTTATTTAAGACTTTGAAGGATTTAACAGTATAATGGTAGGTTTACATCTGACATTTATTGCATGATATTTATGATCGAACAGAAATTCTGGCTCAAAGAAAACAGCAAAAAATTCATTCAGACATAAATTTTTGACTCTTTACATTAGCCAGAATTTCTGTTTGGGATAAATATCATGCAGTAAAATCACAAATGATCTTTTTCTTTTTCTTGCAACTTAAAAATCAATTTTGCTTAACCCAGTAATACTATTAACTTTCTTACTTTTAGTAAAAGTGTTCACACACAATATATATTAATTACAAGTGTGGAAAATGACTAATTTCACACGAGTGGGAATATTGTAGCACGAGGCGTTAGCCGAGTGCGACAAACCCACGAGTGTAAGAAAGTCATTTTCACACGAGTACTGTACACTATTTTTCCTACGACCACAAATTATTCACCAAAAAAAAATAAATTAAAGTTTGTCTGTTCAGAAAAAATAAAAACAATTGAGAACTTTGCAACACTAGGGTGATATTTACTTTGCAACACTAGTGTGATATATACTTTTCCTCACTGCTATATTATACTGTTTTGACAATATTTTTACATCGAAAATCACCTACCTAGAAGCATTATATAACTTTTATCATTTTGGAATTTAAAAAGGCCCTCACTTAATAAAAATTGTATGGTTTTGTTAGGTAATAACGGTAATAGTTTAATACGGTTTTCTGCTATTATAAGGGTTTTTTAAAAATTATCGATTCTTACATATTTTAGACACTCTTCTAAATAAAACGTAAGTGGCGCATATCCAAAATATTCCGATTTTTTAAAAATATCAGTAAACAAACTTACGGGACCGGGGAGTGAAAAGGGGTGCTGGGTGGGGTAAAATTGGTAAAACGAGTTAATGAAACTGAACATCACATGTAAAATTAAGTAAAAATTACCGTTTTTCCTCATATTTTTAAGAAAAATATAAAAAATATGAAAATTGTAAATGCATAACCTTAAGTCCTAAAAGTAAGAAAAAACGACTACCAAACGTCAGTTACCATGCAAAATATGGAAAGCATTTGGCAACGTCGGAAGGGTCTGATTCTATTTATGAATGGATAAAAGAAAGTGGATTCATAAAGTGTGTATTAGCCTTAGGTTTAATTAGGAAAAAAAAGATTTTACTAGTTGTTTGAGTACACGAATAAAGAGAGAAAGGAATTTGATCTATAGGCTTTTTTCTCTGGAGCTTTAGGTCGAACGGTCAAGCGGCAAGGCTGCCTCTATAAAGTGCGTGCTCAAAGGTAGAAGGGAGATTTTTAATTTGATCTACTTACCTGACAACACTGTGCCAGTCAGTGAAAGTTGTTTTTTGTGGTTATGTCTATTTTTGTTTATGTTTTTATTTTTTCGGAAATTTTATTATTACTCTTTCAATATTGGAAGAAAGCTTATACTGTGTAGTAACTTAACGTCAATAAGATGATTTTCGCTAATTTGGGTTCTACCGTTTAAGGTAAGTGAAAAGTTTTTTTAGTGTCACTACAATAAATGTGTCACTTGCAAAACCAATAGCAGTTTTTAGAATGACATCATAATATGTATCACACGAGTGTTGTAAAGTACTTTGCAACACTAGTGCTGTAAAGTACTTTGCAACACTAGTGTGATATAACGCATTTTCTATGCATGAAACCAGTGTGCTATTTGCTATTTTCACAAGTGGTCGTAGGAAAAAGTTATTTTTTGTGTTTCTCTTCTTCAAAAAATTTTTGTGTGGTGCTTTTTTAAATGCCGGTCAAAAATTACTTTTAAAGAAGTTATTGTACTGCCCTTATTTTTGCTTTAATTCTTAACGAAACTAAGTATTCTTGACAAACATTTGAAATAATTTTACAAAAATGAAAGAATTACAAATTCCTTACTGCGTGTTATGTTGTTGCACTGCAAGGTTGCATCTATGAAACATTGTTCGATCTGGCGATGCAGATTTTCACACTAGTCAAAAGTTTTTTCCTTCAGAGCTAATTCAGATCACCTAACGCAGACCGGTTTCTAACTGTTTGGTTTTCATCAGTACGCTGCAATGTTGGCAATAACATAAAAGTTTCAAAGAAATCATTTAAGAAATTGAAATGGCAAATAAGCGGTAGCTTATTGTCCATCCCGCCCTCTATCGACAGTGTGAAAGAACTAAGCAAACCTAGGTCCGTAAAACAAATACTTAACAAAACTATGTATTTTTGACAAGCTGTCAAAACCATTTTACAAAAATAAAAGATCCACTTAAATTTTATTAAGTCTACATTTTATTTTACTTTTTTCAAGTAGTTGCCTTTTGGTGGTGTTTTTATTTTATATACACATGACCAAATCATGGGGACTTACAGTATCATTATTACATTATTCTAGCGAAATGGTATGAAAAGAATGCGGGTTGTTTTTTTTGCTTTAATAAAGTACAGTTAGTACTGTTATTTTTATACGTATTAAGATTAGCAAATAGTGTTACCCCATCCCAATCTTGTTTATTTTTAGATTTTATATTGGTAGTTTAATTATTTTTAACTAATAAAACATATTATTCTGAATATGAAAGAAATGTACTTAAGAACGGTTTGAAAAGAATGTTGTAGGTTACATAGAAGTTAATAATTCCAGAAGGTAATATAATGTATACAGGGTGTCGCGGAATTAATTGGACATAGGTTAATGTGGGATACCTGACATGAAAATAAAGCGTTTGAGCTCAATATTACTAAGCAAAATGTTATTGGTTTTCGTTCTACAGGGTGTTTAAACTAATTTTTACCAAACATTTAGTGAAATATTTCGGAATCCACTGGACAGATTTAAGTGAAATTTGGTGTACGCTTATTATTTGGTATGACAAATACGAATATGATATCCATTTTGCCATTACGACTAGATTACGCCACATACCATAACATTGATTGATTAAAATGGTCATAACTTTATTGACCTCCTGTATGCACATTTGCGAGTGGAAATAATAAAACAGCATTTAATTTTAGTCAAAAAAGGTATACCTTTGATCTCCAAAAAGTAGACCGTATTTAAAAGAAACGCATTTTAACCGTCAGGAATTGTGGAAAAAGATTGTGTAAGAAGTCAATATTATCAGGGCCCAAATAGAATCATTATTTGGAGTCAAGCAAAATTTAAATAAAAGAATAAGACAATGTGTCCTAGTGGATGGTGAACATTTTAAACATTTATTATAATCAATAGCCTTTTCCAACTTTATCGTTGTTAATTAAATTTTAGAGTGTTCATGCGCAACATAATAAAAAAATAGTTTACTTCGAAAACGGTCTACTTTCTGAAAATCAAAGAACTATACCTTTTTAGACTAAAATTAAATGCTGTTTTATTATTTCCACTCGCAAATGTGCATACAGGTAGTTCAAAGAAGTTATGACCATTTTAATCAATCAATTTTATTGTATGTGGCGCCATCTAGTGGTAATGGCAAAATAGATATTATATTCGTGTTCTTCATCCCAAATAATAAAAGTACACCAAATTTCACTTGAATCTGTCCAGTGGATTCCAAGATATTTCACTAAATGTTTGGTAAAAATTAGTTTTAACACCCTGTAGAACGAGAACCAATAATATTTTGCTGAGCGATATTGAGCTCAAACGCTTTATTTTCATGTCAGGTATCGTACATTACCCTATGTCCAATTAATACCGGAAACCCTGTATAAATCTTACATTTTGTGGTCTTATCTGGTTTCTAATTTACAGAATAAATATCAGTTTAACAAAATGTCTCATTTACACCTAATTGTTGTTTTAATTTTATTGCCTTTTTCTACTTTTAATCTTAATCGATACCCACTTTCCTCCAAGAAAAATAAACTGCAAATTGTACTCCAATCTGTTATCTTTGTTATAATCCATCAATCACTACTGACCATCTTACTAAGGTTCGACTTTCTGAAAAGTAGGTTTCGCCTTTAATAAGATTGATAGTACAAGTGAAGTTAATCGTGCAGAAACATGTATTTACTTTGCAAAGTAAACTTTTTGATATTAAAAGTCAACTCAAACTTTTATTTTGCCCTGAAATAAATATGTAGTTAATATTTTCTTTTGGTACAAAAAGCTTGTAAAATCTAAAAATAACTTCAAAAAGAAAGGTAATAGTGTCAAAGCATTTATTTTCAATTTGAATTTAAAATATATAGAAATTTTGCTGTACAAACATTTTTTGTTTATAATCTTAACAAAATGTTTAGTAAACTTTATTATTTATTTTTTATACAGTGTGTCTACGGGTGGGCTTAGGTATACTTAAAACCATTTTTATTTTTAATATTTCGAAAACAAGATATTTTTGGTAAATATTTTTGCTTGCTAAAAGCCATAAAAAAATTTGCGGTAGGAAAATAAAAAATCTGAAAAACAAATTTTTGAGGCTACCCTATGGTACGAGATCCGAATAGGAGGCGAGCTTTACCCATCTGTTTGCCGGATAAAAACTGTTTTATATTAAAGATAGTATTTTAACAAGTGTCTCGCTATAAGGTTGCCTAAAAAAATAGTTCAGGACCATATTTAATTTTAAAAAATAACCTTAAAATTTATCACACAACTTGTATAATGGCAACCCCTATATTTTTAAATACGTATGTATGCTAGTTATTAAAATATATATTTTTAAATAATACAGAATGTGCCATTTATGTATTAAAAAGTTATAAGTAAAAAACATTGAATATTTTCTATATTGGCACATGAGATACGCTATGAATATCCCTACCTTTTAAAAGTGGGTTTGTATCTATGGCATATGGAACCCTTAATATTGTTAGGCCTTGTATATAGAACCTTTTGAAGAAAAAAAATTGTTTTGGTATTTTTGGCACTTAAAGTTAAGGTCTTTAATTAAGGGTAATGTTACACAATCAAAATTAAAAAAAAAGAAAAAATCAATTAAGTGTCAAAAAATACTGTTTAAAAAAAGCGTTAAAAAGAATAACCCTATAATATACAGGTTATTTAAAATTACGAAAATGTTATTTTGGGAAATAAAAAAGTCGGTTACGAATATATAGTACTTATTTAAATAGCGTGAAAAAATAATAAAACTTGTAAGTTTTTTTATTTAATCGTTACTTTTTGTGTACTTCTTACATACACATTAACTTTTCTTAATATTGTATGCTATAAAAATAGAAAAAAATATTTAATTTTTTCCAATCATAAGCAATAACAAAATTATAGGACTTTTTTAATTACTTTTGTATGCGTTTCAATTGGGTAAAAGTTTCTTATTTAGCAAGAACTGCTAAAGACACGCTGTATAGGATTAGATATTATGTCTTAATTTTTAATACATGTATTGGTTTTGCTTAAATATGTATACCCACAATTAACCTTGAGATACTTTCTAAAATTAAATTCTTTTGAAACATACCACGGTTTGCTAGGTAGATCAAAGGACTTTGGATATGGCTGCCTTGCATTTCTCACATTTTAGAAATTTCGTTCCAGAAAGTTGTTTGTGCATGTGCGATGGAGTTTCTACTGGTATATCTAATCAAAGTCACATATTGAAGCAAATGGTTTTCAGAAACTTTATTACCGTCTTCTGGAGTCTGGATAAAATTAAAGTCTTTAGGGACTATCTGCTGTTTAAATCATTTTTTTAGTTTGTTTATTATAATCTAAATGATATATAGCGTTGTTGCGTGGGTTAAAACAAATTTATTAAAATCTCGCAAAACGTCGATTTTCATTTTGGACTACGATTTTTTTTTACAATTTTATCAGTGTATTTACTATAACGATGATCTAGTTTACAAATGCTGTAAGTGCAAAACTAAATTTAAATTACTAAGAGTGGAAAATGGAGCCTGGCATTTTCAAGTTTAAATATTGTACTTGCTACTTGTGTGCAAAGAAAAGTTGTTGTATAATTATATGTTAGTGTACACAACCCATTTTTTTTCTTCTGAGAAATTGTGTACTAAACTATTGATAATTTAAATGAAATACAGCGTTGTCAAGTGGGTTGATTTTTTTTTAATTTAGGTGTTTTTTTAACACGCAAACACGTCGATCTTTATTTTTACTACGGATTCCAGCCACTTTTTATGTATTATGTCATATACTTAGTCAATAGTTATTAGAGAATTACCATTAATGTTTTTAAACATTCGTGAAAACACGTAGGTGGGAACAAATTCATTTAAAATTTAGAGGTTCATTTAAAAAAAAATGCTTGGATACCTCGATCTGTATTTTTAAATGTAGTGTTTTTAATGGTAACTTCATGTACATAAATAGGGTGACCTAAAAATAAGTGCCGACCATGGACTTGATAAAATTAAAATAAAGATTGATATGTCTAAGCGTTTGTTTGAAATCTTAATCACTGAATTTTAAATAAAGTTGCTCCATACACTACATACGTGTGTTATAAATTTTAAAATAAATCAATGGTTGTTTTTCGATACCTGTTGATTTTAGCTATAGGACATAGTACATGAAACATCGTTGGAATATCTTGAAGAACCAAAAAGTTTAACAAAAAATAGATGGTTTCATTAAAAAAAATGAATTTGATGGTCGTCGCCTATTTTTAGGTCACCCTGTATACATGAATTTACAACAACTGAAAATAAGGATCGAGATGTTTAGGCGTTTTATCAAAAAACAAACCATTAAATGTGAAAGGAAGTTGTTTTAACCTATGCAACCTCACTGTATAATTTAGATATTTATTATGGTGCGAAAATAAGATTTTTATAAAAATATACCTACAAATTGTTTTACCCTTTTAATGTAACTATATTCAGCGTGTCTACTTAAGTTCGCATCATATGGAAAACTAACTTTAAGGACGGAGCTTATTCTTTATAAAAAGTTCTGCATGGTGTAGAACCCATAATGCAATTATCATATTATAATTTTTGACAGTAATATACGAGGTATGTCAAAAACATGAATTTTGCTCAAAAGAAAGTACTTATGTTTTCCATAATATGGAACATTTTTATAAAGAAAAGATGTTTAGGAATAAAGATATATCATTCAAATATGCAAACTGGTTTATTTTTATAAAAAAACTTTTTTACTAATTATTTATGCGTTAATGGTTAAAATTTAAGTTTGTACATTAGTACATACTTATTTCGAAATGTAATATGCAGAGAAAGCTTAAGAACTGCCAAAATAGCAAAAAATTACAGAAATACTCGTTATCACAGAAAAATTGTTAAAAATTTGTTTTTTATTTAACAAACCATAGTTAAAAACTATTTTTAATCCTAAACATCTTTTTTTATAAAATTTTTCGGTATATATGAAAAAAGGGTACGTTCCTTTTAAACAAAATTTATATATTTTAACATACCTCGTATATTACTAGAAAAAAATAATATCTGATAATTGCAGTTTGGGTTTAGACCATGCAGAACTTTTTATAAAGATTATTTTGTACAATAAATAATTATTTTCCACATGGCTCGAACTTAAGTAGACACGCTGTACAGGGTGTCCCAACTCTATACACGAAATACCTTTGCCACTGTACAAAATACGAAAACAAACTTAAAATTAAAAAAATGTTAATTTTGATAAGCTCTTTTTATTGGCAGTACTAGTTAGTATACAAGGTTTCTTAAAAACATAATTTTTATAATCTAGTAGCTTATTTTAAATAAAACACCCTGTATATTTTGACAAATTTTGACTTTGTAATAAGTGCTAAATTAAAAATTTTCAATTAACCATACGTCAATTATTGCTGATTTTTGTGATATTATCCGTATGCTGATATACCCATTAACAATTAAAAGTAGAGAAAAAATATTTTAGTTTAAATTATTTTTAAATACTTCTGTCACTGTCAAAGTAACCAATAATATAATAACATGTAATTAATTACCATTCATTGTTAAAACTACTGATACGTAAGTTAGCTATTTAGTTTATTTTATATACACATTTATTTACGTAACCTAAAAACAGCCATAATTGACGCTTTTTAGTGCAATCTAGTAAATATGTGTTTAGAATAAAATAAATTGCTGACATACCTATTAGTAGTTCTTTCAATCAATGAAAGATAATTAAAAACAAGATACAATAAAATTTGTTACTCTAAAAGTGACAGAACTATTTAAAAATATTAAGAACCAAAATAATATTTTCTTGCTTCACTTTTAATCATTAATGAGTATATCAGCATACTGTCGATATCTTAAAAACCATCAATAATTGACGTCAAAGATCAAAATTTGTTAGAATATACAGGGTGTTTAAAAAAGCTATTTGACACAGAAAATTATGTTTTTGAGACACCTTGTATAATAACTACTACTGTCAATAAGAAGAGTGTATTCAAATAAAAAAAAATATTTATAAGTATTTTTGTACAGGGGCGAAGTTATTTCTTGTATAAATAGAATTGGAACACCTTGTAAATCTTCTAAAAATCTAAAAGTTTACGGTCCACTTATCTCTACGCTGCCGGCTTTGTTACACCCAAATTTTACTAAAAGCTTTTTTTTGGCCCTCTGACAAGGTGCAAAAAATATTTTAATAAGTAAATCAACTGTTAAAAAGTTTTCTACTCAGATTTTGTTTACAAGATTCTCGCGATAAAAAACTGCGTGATTCTTTCTCGTCTTCTAAAATAAATATTTTTCTTATCAACTTTTTTTATATCCCAGAAGATTGGAGCTTTTATTTGTTATAAAAAATTTTAGAATAAAAAACCTATTTAAAGTGTCTGTCACACATAAACGTTACAATTTTTGTGCTTTTACCTTTCGATATTATTTATAAATATCATCTTACCATTATAATGGTGTATCCGCTTAGAAAAAGGCGAAAAAAGTTTGTTTTCCACTTTGAAAGTGACTAAAATGAAACTGATACCAACTGTTAATACAAAGTTATTTACTTTGTCGTTCGGTGAAAAGTACTCATGATGCAAACATTCTTTCATGTAAAATACCGTTGTTATAAAAATAAAAGACAATACTTTTAAAATTTTTGTTTTAGTACGTCTGGTGAATTTAAAGAAATTTTGGCCAGAAGGTAAATAATAAATTACTGTTTAGTATTTGCCACTACTATACTGAATTTTTTTGTAATTTACACTATTGGTCGTTGTTATTTTAGCCACAGTGGAATGTGACAACACCACAAGGGACTTTTGCAAACATTTGTCTGAAAAATATTTGTAAATCTACATAAATTTCGTGTCCTACTACAGAGAGCATGTAATATTTATAAAAACTTCATGATAGTATTAAATGTTTAGTGTAATATTAAACATAATTTATGTATATTTATAAATAATTTTAACGCACATTTAAGATAAAATCATAATTTTTAGTGGCGAAATAGTGAGTTTATAATGGCTGCTCAAAGAAGAAACGATAGATCCAAAGTTTAATGGTATCATTTTAGAACGAGAATACTTGCAATGATAATGTGTCATTTAGTTTAAAATAAATTCCTAAATAAACTCAGAAAAAAAACTGCTTTTTTCCGGATAATTTCTGAACGGCTGTACATATTAAATTTTTTAAAACGGAATATTGTTAAGCATAAAAATGCGCAACTTTGCCCTAATTTAACCCACCCTGTATCTCTCACCGTTTCCGAGATCCTGGATGGCCCTTAAATTTGTTACAGCCTGTATAGTCCGGCACTCTGTACTGTTATACAGTGTGGTCCATTAAGTATGCAACAAATGGAAAACTTTTATATTTGCAATTTGTCAGAAAATTTTATTCTGCATAAATGTGGTTCTATGGTATACAGGGTGGGGTAAAAGATTAAAAACAGCTTAGGAGCAAAGTACCATTATTTCCAAAAATATAAAGAAATGTTAAATAGAAAAGTTATTTAAAATCAAAAGTTATGCCTAAATACCAAGTCATGGCCTTCTATTCAAGTTTTTATTTATTTATTTTTTGATTTAAATTTATCTGTTCTTTCATAAAAAATTAAACAAATATTTTACAGGAAAAATAAGGATTTTTTATACGCATTTTATTATTTATAGTATATTTGCCTTCATAAAAAGCATATTTGTATAATTTTAGGGCCCTAATAAATATGCTTGCAACAAACTTAAAGTTAGCGGTTAGCTAAAAAATATATATGCAGTTCAATTTTACAAATTTGCTTTGATTTGATTAAATTTGTTTAAAAGTCAGTTGGCTAAAACTGCTTGAAAGAAATATTAAATCAGAATAATTAAAATCTGTATCATACAGCTTTTATTCAAAATTTTACAAAAAAATTGAATAGGAGGCCATGACTTGGTATTTAGGCATGACTTTTGATTCTAAATACCTTTTTTAATTTAACATTTTGCTGTATTTTTAAAAATAAGGATTCTCTACTCTTAAGCGGTTTTTGCTTTGTTTGACCTACTTTGTATATCATTTAACTTTTAATAAAACTAACTACTGCTGATACAGTTTCGGACCATGAACCAACTTTTACGAAGAATAAAATTTTCTGACAAATTGCAAATAAAAAGTATTCCAAATTAAAATGAGACAAATTACTTTGTTTTCTATCACTATATTTATCAACATTGTGACTGCAGTTTCGAAGCTTTGCTACATTTTCAAACTGAATCAGTTTGAAAATGTAGCAAAGCTTCGAAACTGCAGTCATAATGTTGATAAATATAGTGATAGAAAACAAAGTAATTTGTCTCATTTTAATTTAAAATGGACTATCACAAAGTAACGGACAACTCAATCCAGTATTTAAAAAGTATTCCGTTTGTTGCATACTTAATGAAACACGCTGTTTACAAACAGATTGGAATTTCTTCCTTATTTGGGCTTTTTGAATTATGTTAAGGTTTTTAAAAAAATAAATCTTATGAAAGGACATTTTAATGTCGTCTTTTTTAACCTTTACAATTTCCCCTGAGACTGCTATCTTATTTACTCTTAAATAATATGGTAGCTACTATGTTACAATAAAGTAAGAAAAAACGCACAGTATTTATCCACAGACAGTATAGGGTATGGTATATTTTTTAGAACCCCAAGTTTGTATAAATCCCTTAAGTCGGCTACTCATTACTTGGTACTTGGCGAGTAACTTGACTCGGAATATACTTATATTTGTCGAGTTCCAAGTAAGCTATCTACATTACGAGTCTACTTATAACATTGCGAGTTTTTGGAAAGTACAAGTAAAAAACAACAAGCAGTTTTTAAAGATAAACGAAAGTAAAACGACAAGATTTACCTGCTTTTGTAACAATCAGTTGTGGTTATATTTTATTAAAAAATAGAAAAAGAAGTGCAAACGTAAAAGGTGGTGGGTTCCATCTTTTAACAATAGTATAGATAGGTAGGTATTTTTCTTTTTTGTATATAAAGTGGGGTTGCTACCTGCGCCACTTGACTAGCGCCAGCTCTTTTGCATATGGAAACGTGTTGTCTTGGAAAAATTCACCTTGTATTCGTTTCCAAGCGTCATACACTTCATTGCGGATTTTGTGGAGCTTATGGCATGCATCCCAAATAACAGATTCTTTTTCATAAAAATTTAAGAACTGCAAAGTTAAATCATTGGACCAGTCCATTGTAAATACCACACCAAAAAGAACATTTTTCACATAAACACAACAATTGAAGGGTGGCGGCGAATAACGCTCAGTCTATTTTTGGCCATTACTAAAATAATAGCACCATCAAATAGCCAGTACCCAATACAATACCACTATTGCTAATTACACTCAAAAAACTTCTGAAGTCCTCGAAAAAAAAAACGTTTAAAGATACAACTACAGTTTAACAACGTGCCGCCGCCTAATAATATTCGACTTAAAATATCAAAACGCAAATACTAATAAAATATGCCAATCGGACATTGATAGTTATTCCCTGCGATCTTATCAATTCGACTTGCCAAGTAACGCCTAATGTAGCGCCGGTAAATAAATTGCCAAGTCAAGTACTTGGCTCCTTTGACTTGTGATTATTTTCCGCTACAGCTCGGGAAGTGCAGATAACTTGCCAAGAGTTGAAGATATTATGTTCTGTATTGGTTCGGCGAATTCATTTAATTAATGGTAGTTATTTGGGTACACGGCAAAAAATAAATTAAAAGTGCCAAAAAATCAAAAAAAAAAAAAAAATTAACCAAGTAAAAGAGAACTACAAATCGTGAGTGGTTTAACTTTGTTTTGTTTTTAATTTATTTTTTTGGCGTGTACTCAAATAACTACCATCAATTAACTTGCCAAGTCCAAACGAGTCGTCGTATACACTACTTGCTACTTACCAAGTACTTGGCAAGTACCGCGTGGTGATGTAGCCGGCTTTAACACCTAAAGAAATATGTGTGTTGTCTACCACTAATTATTGCAAAATAATAACACCAGTCAAGAAAAATAGTTATTTATTATACAAGGGAAAAAAGCTTTAGCTCGAGGTTGTGTTCTCTCCTGACGCGAAGGGAGGAAAAAATAAACTGAGAACTAAAATCTAAAAATTTTTCCGTGTATAATACATATTTTTTTCTGTGATGGGAAAAAACGACGACCTATTGAAAACAAACATAATATAAAAGTCAGAAAATTAATCATGTACAAATTTGAATTTGCAAACTGATTGACTGGTTTATTTAAAACACAAGTAGACCTATGGATACTATGGAAACCTTTAAGAAAATTATTTAGTATCTGTCAATATAATTTTGTAATTTGACGGATTGAAATTAAGAATTTGAAATTAAAAGCGATCGTTTAGTAGTTATTTGTAATATATAAAGTGATAAAATATCTGACTGGACTCCTAATGTAAGGAAAATGTAAGTTTTGTATAATAAATTATTTTAAACTTAGATATTTACCTTAATTTACGTGTATGTACATATGTCTGGGGAAAAAGGAACTTACTTTTTTTCCCGGGAAAAAAGTAATTCTATGAAAAGTCACATTTTAGGACCTGTTAACAGACATACAATGTCATTTTTTTCTCGTTACGGAAAAAAAGTGTTTCTGTTCTCATACTTAAATTCTGATTTTAGACATTAAACAATACCTAATTTTTTTGTTTTTAGTTCTTAAAGTTAAATTATGTCTGATTTACGTTAATAGGTATATTTATTATAGTAGAGCTAATACAAACATAAAAGAAATATAATTAAAAAGGAAAAAAATGGTGCGTTATTGCTTTTTCCAAAAATACAAATCATTTTTAAAATCATCATTTATTTCGCAAAAAATTTGACTTTTTGATTTTTTTTACTCTGAAGCACCGTTTTCGCGCTAAAAAAATTAAATAGGGCACCAGCATACTATTTTAAAATAATTTTGTTATACCACAAATACATGAAGACGGTGTTTATTTTTTTGCGCAAAAATGATGCATTAAAGAAAAAAGTCAAAAGGTTAAATTTCTTAAAAAATAAATGAAGATTTTAACAATGATTTTTATAAAAAAACAATGCCGTACTATATATTTTTTGAAAAATATTTTGTATACATTCGGTTCGGGCCACTGGTAGAAATAATTAAAAATCGTTTACATTAACAAATACCTATTGGTGCTTGGTAGGTGCATGACAATTTTCATAAAAATATCTCAACAATTTTAAGATTTTGTCCTAAAATTTTAACACTTAATATAGCTTAAAAATTAAAAGTTTTATGACATATTTATGTTTATATGAACTTTTCTTTCTAAAATAAGTCAAGGAATTAGATCATGTATTTTTAGCCATCAATTAAATTCCAATCTGTTTTAAAATCATTGATTTTTCCCAAAAATTTGGAAAATTTTGTACAAAAGCAAACTATATTAAAAAACATATATTTTTCTTAATTTGGGGCTAAAAGGAACTAAGATTTAATATGAAGAAGTCAGACACAAAAACGTGTTGACCAGTGTAATAAATTACCAGTTGAGAATTTATTAAATATAATATGTACTTTTTCTCTTTAAAAATTGTCTTATACTTGTCTAATGTATTTAATACTGTAGGTCGACAAGGCGATGTTTCAAGCGTTAATTAATCATTCCAAGTTTTGAAATATTACCGTTTAAAAGGCATGTTAAAAGGAGCATCTCTTATTTTGATATATATTCTGTTTTAATTATTTTTACTGTTATCGCAATTAATAATTGAAGAGAATAATTCATTAATATTTTTTATTAATAAATAATAAGGTTTGTTTATCTGTATTGGTTAAAAAATATTTTCTGGGTAATTAATGTCTTTAAAATTGGTAATTTATATTAAAGTGATATTGACTTTATACAAAAGGTCTTTAAATAGGCTATTAATGATTTTGGTAATTTTATTTATGCCTAAATCTCGTTAACTTAATTTTCCTGAAAAGGCAGCATGACAAAAAAAA
The DNA here is from genome assembly GCA_014170235.1 of Listronotus bonariensis. NCBI lineage: Eukaryota > Metazoa > Arthropoda > Insecta > Coleoptera > Curculionidae > Listronotus > Listronotus bonariensis. Next base: position 63,071 of record JACEGR010002498.1, on the reverse strand, counting down.
TTATCGAAAATTTAGTCTTTATAATCTTACCTTAACCCTAGAACAATACTATAATAACTTAGTTGTTTGGGGCTTAAAAACCTATTAGTAGGGGACCCACGATGCTAAATGGGGATTTACTTGAGCGCCATAGAGACCTATTGGGTTGCAAAACTTATAGTGAATTCACGTAGTCACCACCAGTGCGCACTAAGCTCGAACTTTGGCAGTGCATTGCAAATTTTAATATTTACGCAGAAGAGTTCTTTTGTCGAGCAATAAATGTGCGTGTTCAATGAATTTGCCCGCACTCTGAGCAATAAGTTTTTGTATCCACGGTGCTGGAATTACATTCGGGAAATTTGAGCTTTTAGGAACCGTTGTTATTGGCGGTGCCGCAGAAAGGCACTGAACGAGCTCAGTGACACTGCGCATTTTCTCGGTTCGCTCTTGCTCTTGCAAAAAGTAAACTGGCACCGAGCTGGTTCAAATTTTAAGTGAACTGGGGCAGAGCAAAATTAGAATTGCTCGCTCCAAGTGCCTGTTTCATGACTTTACTATTAGATGATAAGAAGAGAAATGTTATATACTGTATACTTTTTCGGTGGGGAAAGCGACTATAGATTTTTAAATATGTCAAAAAATACTGTAATTATTTCGGCTTGTAAAAATCGTTCCGATTGTATCGGATTATGTATTTTTCGTAATTCTTAAATTATTTTCTTTAAAATAAAGATAATAGCTACTCTCATGTCAAAAGTACATTTATTTATAACTTTATAGCCTATCGCTTTCTTTATGTCACTCTCAAGTTGTTAGATTAGTGGAATATACACTAGTCGCATGCAATTAACTTACCCTATCTTAATTTTACGCGCTCGAAAATTTCTGATGGATGTATTTTTACGATCGGCCCTGTACACAAGGCTTATATTTGGTGGGAGTACTTAACCTGGTACAAGGTATCTTCCGGTATATTAATTTGCCGCGCTGTACTAGACTTTGGCTCCATACCATAATATAATAAGTTGCGTATTTATGTTTTACTAAATAAGGATTTTTTTGTTTATAATAGAATTGCATTCACCTATACGTTAACATTTAAAATTGTACCTGCAAATAACAAAACAAATAATAAAGTATCATTTTTGGTATAAAAATAAATTATTTTATGACAGTGTCAACTGTAAAGTTAGCCTTAACAGATAAATTAAATTTACGTAGCGTCTATATGTAAAATTTATCGCAAAGCGATTTAATGGTTGGGAAAAATTAAAAAGTAAATTTAAAAAACGAAATTTATATGTATAGTTATCCCGTTTTTTATAGTATGTAAATATACAAGATGTGTATCATACTAGTCAGGATTATTTAAAAGCTTTGAATATTTTTCTTGGTATGTTTATTATATATTTAAATATTGTAGCTGTTTTGGACTGTATAATTATTTTTCCTATAAAAGCGATTTTGAACAAAAACTAAATCTAAATCGAATAAAGCGGGTCCATTGTAACACTGTCTTTATTTAAAATAAATGCGATTTTATTATTATTATTTTTGTAATTTATTGACGAATTTAGTAGCTAAAATAAAAACTTTAAAATCTTTTTTAAAAATAAATAATTTAGTCCGCTAAAGAAATATTTACTGTTTTTATAATAATAATCGGAAAATGTTTGTTAAATTATTTATTTATATTTAAAATTTGCTACGACAAAAAAATGGCATACATGTTTGACATGGGGTAAATACGGGAGAGTTACCGCGGTGGGATAGTTGCCGCTTTTATCATATTTTCTTAATTATGGCAGCGGCGGCTGGTGATGGCCAAATTGGTGGGCACAACTCGCACTATTGTTAAATATACACATTTTTTTCGTTGTTGTTGATTATTACAGTCTACAACCCGTTATCTGTTTTACTATGTAACATATGTATTATTACAAAAAATGGATTATATTACTTATGGCTATCCTAGGATTAAGAAAAGTTAGATTAGATTTTCTTCTAGTAAAATTTTATGACTGTGTGTGTTTTTTATAACGTGGTAATATTAAATCATATTCTTAAGTTTTCTTTTCAATAGAGACATTTTGCACCTCTTAAAATAACAGACGTTTTTTGGCCTCCTTATGGTTATCGTTATTAAACATTACGATTACGGCAGCAGTTTAAGACAAAGATTTTGCAGCCTCTTTTAAGAAATTTATCTTGCGTCTGCGCTTTCGACACATAACCTTATTTGTGCCTGTGGTTCACCGATTTTAAAGTTAACGAAAATCAGTATTTACGTTTATTCTTCATAAGATATAAATTGATATTTAAATATATGCAAACACTTCTGTTGATTTCGTTTTTTAAAATAGATGCAAACAATACAGTATAAGCAAAACACAAAAAGTAAGGTTAAGTTTGGTAGTACCGTTTGGTTAACACTATTTGTTTGGAGATAACGTCTATACGCGATAGGACATAGTTTGATGTTGTCGCAACTTTAAGGAAAGAAGGTTTGCCTTGACAACCGTAAAACAAAAACTACTAGAAATATATACAAAAAGCGAGAAAAGACAATGGAGCGATAGCGATGATAAACATTCTTTGGAGATGCCAATGCTGCGGCATCTCTGCCAGTAGTGTGGTAGAGATGCCGACCTAAATAAAAAAGGCATTTTAGGTAGTATGCTTATATATTTTTAAATTTAGTTTGTTTTTATTTTGCTAATGCTACGACAACTTTTTGCATCGAAAAATAACGATCCAACGCAATTTACCTTTGTTGCAAAGTTGATTCTTTTTTAATCTTTGGACAAACCACGAAGGCTAAAAGCCTAAATACTAATGCACCGTGGGTGTCTTAAGCGAGGTAAGAGGGAGTTTGTTGACACGGGACTTAAATACTTGAAGATTTGGAGGGAAAGGAAAGACCTCCGCGGGCAGCAGGTTCCACAATCTAGAAACTCTAGGGATAAAAGAACGAACAAAGTGGGGAGTTTGGATCCTGTCCAGTTGGACCGTATAGGGATGCATACGCGCGGAACCACGAGTTTCTCTGTTGGGAACCGCGAGTGAAGGAACTATACTGGACAATTCTTTAGAGCAGATGTCATGGAAGTACCTGTAAAAAGCAATAAATCCCTCACAGCCCGACGATCTTCAAGAGAGGGAAGCCGTTCTGTAAGTGAAAGATCATTAATGAGACGAATAGCTCTTCTTTGATACAATCAACTTTTCGATTAAGGTAAATTGCGTAAGATCGTTGTATGTTAACCCAAAGAATTTGTGGTAACTTTTTGTACTTTTGGAAAATGTCGGGTGGCCTATATAAAACGTTAAGGAATGCGATTGAAAGCTTTTGTATGGAAAAATAAGATGAATCTTAAATATCTCTAAAATGGTTGGGCGTAGAGGTATGCCTTTTTGTGAAAAAAATTTAAGATTTTTTTAACTCGAGCTCCAATATACCGACACAACGAATAGTTTTAACATTTTAAACATAAGCAAAGGACTACAGAAGAAGCCTTTTACATCTTACAACGAAAACGTGGGCAGTTTAGATTTCTAACTTTAGGAAAATCGTTTAAAGGGCTTTTCACAAAAAAATTCTATATCAAAAAAAATATTTAAAAATAACCAAAATAAAACTTAAACTTTGATACCCTGATGCCCAGTTTTACAATAGCGAGTTCAGTTTAGGTTTAGTTGAACTCAACTGGTACATGAACCTATCCATTAAAAATATATTGCTGTCACTTTGGGCATTTATTTGACAGGAATATATTTTAAATGGATAGGTTTATGTATCACTTCAATTTAACTGAACCTAACCTGAACTCGCAATTGTAAAACTGGGTATCAAGCTCGCAAACCATCAAATTTTGACTAGGAGCATTATGTACAGACCTAGAAATTCCCTTTATATTGTAAATTACGATAACCTGAACCTAACCTGAACTCGCAATTAAAACTGGGTATCAAGCTCACCAAACATCAATTTTGACTAGGAGCATTATGTACAGACCTAGAAATTCCCTTTATATTGTAAATTACAATAAATAAAATTATAAATTCACTTCAAAAATTAATCATTAAAATTTGACGTTTCTGGTTTTCTTTAGCTATCTACCAGTGCGAAAGCGGTCGATTGCAAATGACCCAACTTGTTAGTGCTAATAAATGCTTTACCTAAATATCTCCGCCGAACTTTGACTTGCGAGTCATTCATTGTTCTTGTTTACTGACAGAATTTGCACCAACTCGATTTTATAGTAAATATGATGAAACCAAGTTGTTTAATTTAAATGGGACACGTGTTTTCTGATTTATTATGTGTTTGTAATTAACAAATATAAGGCATTGTTTTAACAAAGTTTTGATTTATTTTTGTTAATTAATAAACACGAGTTATTTTTAAGCTGAAACTAAAGAACTTTAAGGTACTCGCACACATGTACACTTTTGTGGCGCAACTTTTTATAGCGCAATAATAAAATGTATGTTATGTTCACACATGCACTAAAAATCTTTTAAATTGGCTCAATAAATAACTTGCGCTAGTGAAAAGTTTCAAAAAAAAATTGGAGAGTTGCAACGCTATTTACACACAGTACGCCACTCTTATTGCAAAACATAGGCTGCCACTTTTTAATAGACCGTTCTACTAAAATCATCCAATTCAACATGCAGAGTTTTCTCAGACTTCATTCATTGGGACTCCATTATTCGGTTAAATACTAAACAGTTAACTTAATTATAACCTCTACTATTCAGGACCCTTTTCCGTTAAAACTGCACAAGACAAATATTGTGCCACTCGATATTCACTAACACATCGGTACATTATGAGATCGCGCAAGTTTGGCAACTTTGCATGTTTACATGTAGCAATTTTTAAAGTGTACACAGCTCGAAAAATGTAGAGAAAATAAAATTGCAACAATATTTTCAGTATGCAGTACCGAATTGGGGCAATTTTCTATGTTGGGCAACACAAAAAGTGTACAGATGTGCGAGCACCTTTAGATACTTAAAGCCAAAAAATATCTTCAATATTTTAAAGTATTTTTAATTTAACAAATGTTTTTTAAGAAAATTAAGATGGTTCACACTGAATTATAATTTATACCATAAAGCTGCTACAATCTGTACATTAGGCTGTGCATATCTAAAATATTGTTTAAGGTGACAAATTTTTTTTTTTGAGCTCGTTGGTTTATTAATATTAAAAAGTCTTTTATCGCGATTAACAGTTTTAAAGGAAATTTAATGTTCTTTAAAAACGGCCTCTTAACCTTTTTCACTAAATTCACCCTTTGAAAAGTTATTCTTCGTTAAAATTACTTTCGGATTTAACTTTAACCGTTAATAACTTTTGAAGGAGTAAATTTATTGAAAAATGTTGTGAGAATTTTTGTAGCTAATTATAATAATTTTTAAATATCTATTGGATATATTGAAATATTATTATTCGTAGTAGTAAAAAAATCCAAACGCAAGTACCAAAAATGACAGCATTTTTAGGTTGTTACTTGTATTTGACGCAAATTTGCTCGTCAAAATTTTTACATACATACAAAATAAAAACTTTTCATCAAATACAATGCACAACGTAAATATTTATTGATCTGGACGCGGCTTAGGAAATACAGATTTTTCTTTAAAAATTTTAATGCCCTGTATCTCAGAAACGAAGCAAGTCCGGATATATATTTATGAACACTGTGTTTATTAAAATACATAAGGAATGATTCTCTTTCGTAGTTTCGTACCGTAGTTAGGAAACACCGTGTGTATGCAATAATATATATTTTAGTAATAAAACATTAATTTTTTTATTTTCTTTTAATTATTATTTTTAAACACTTGTCTCCCTAGTAGGTTAATAAAACTTTCCAGTCCTTGTAATTACACTGAAACTTGAGCATTCTTGAAAATACCCCAAGTTGTTGATGTTCATTTCATTAATCATAGTAAATTTTGAAACATTAACGACAAAAGGGTACGATGAAAGGAGAGGTCTTTGTAATGATTTATTATCTCTTTAAGTTGTTAACAATATAAAAAACACTTAAGGATTAAAATTCGTTTTATTATGTTTTTTTTTAATTTTTAAGTAGAAATAAGTAAATCCCTTATTATACAGTGCATTGTCTAATGTCAGAACCCCTTCTAACTTTCGAATTGTTTGGTATTTTTCATGAAAATGTATGGCTTTTAGTAAGACAATAATAAACCAAATTTTAGGCAAAAAATGACAGATATAAATGTTAAACTGAAAGCTGGATGCTATATTGAGAAAAAAAAATGATAAGGTTGGTCTTGCAACACATCATTTTAAAGCCCCGGACAAGTACCTTATAACCCTAGAATATAAAGGTAATACCTTTACCTACCTCAAAATGGTAGTACTTTAAAAATTACCTGAATACCTGATTTGGATGGCCATATTTCCAAAACTAATAAAGTTAGATATACCCAATGTGTTATTTTCTTAAAGGTCTTTTAGATATTTTTTTAATGATGATATAATATACAGGGTGCGTCATTCAAAAAATTTATACTTTTGGCCTACCCTCTGTTATCACCAATATCACCATTAAATAAATCATTGAAAAGCTTTAAGAAAATACCACATTAAGTGTATCTAACTTTATAAGATTCGAAAATATGACCATCGAAATGAGATGTACTTTTAAAGTACCGCCATTTTGTTAATAGGTAAAAGTATTGATTTTATATTCTGGGGTTATAAAGTACTCGTCAGGAGCTTTAAAATGATGTGCCACAAGAACACCCTTTCCATTTTATCTTTTTTTTTTCAAAATGGCTTCCAGCTCTCAGTTTGACATTTATATCTGTCATTTTTTGTCTAATATTTGGTTTATATTGTCTTACTGAAGTCCTTAAATGTTCAAAAAATTAAAATACCAAACAATTCAACAGTTAGGAGGGGGTCCTGAATTTAAACAAGCACTGTATGTATCATAAATGTATTGGTATGTGTATGTATACTAATACAAAACAAATATTTTAAAATTAAGACCAAACATTTAATGTCTTATCTTGGCCATTGAATTTGCAAAGAATAAAAAAGACTACTTTTACCTGCACATTTTTTTATATATTTTCATTGTATCAAAAATAAAAGTTGGTGACCTAATAAATATACTATTAATCGCAAATCCTTTATAGAATTTATATCCTTAGTGCCTTTACGAAATCAATTTTTCATTAGCTAAATTATTTATCATATTGAAAAACAGTGTTACGGCTTATAAGTGAAACAAAACTCTTTTAAAAATTTTCATTTTTTATCAGTTTTAACAAGGCACAAAGAAAAATGCTATGAGAAGTATTGCGCTTTTAAGTATTTTTTAAAATTATAAAAAAATAATCTGATTTTAGATAATTCAGTATATCTGCATACATGGATATATCCCCTTTTTATTATCTATTTTGATAAGATTCTGGTGCTGGGTTAGATTAGATTAGATTAGATTAGATTAGAAGGTGGATTGCATATCCTCTAACACTGCAACCTGCTCAGGTTTATTGTGTGTCCTCCGTCCATAGGTTAGAGCACGCTATTCAAGCCGGTCTGTTTAATCAGACTCCACAAGCTTGAAACTGGCCCCTTGGTATATCTTGCCGCTTTAGGTTTTTCTTCACCCAGCCTTGCAAACCGCAGACGACAAAGGGCTTTGCAGTAGCACCATACGTGTTCTGCGGTTTCTTCCTCCTCCTGGCAGAACCTACATAGGTTTTCTTCTGCCAGGCCCATAGTTTCCATGTGTTTATTCAGTCTGCAATGACCTGTCAGTTGACCCACTATTATTCTTACTGCCTTCCGGTTATAATTCAGAAGGTCTTTGTAAATTCTGGCGAGTAAGCCTTGATGAACACTTTCGCCTGACGCTGTCCTGGTGTTCTCCTCCACCAGTCTTGTGATTCCCTCATAATCCATGATCTAATGGATGACCTTACCTGGCATGATGGAATACCACAGTAGGGCTCAGGACCTACCATTGTCCTACCAGCCCCTCCTTTGCCAATTTATCGGCTTCTTCATTGCCTTCGTGGCCTTCGTGTCCTGGTACCCAGGCAATGGTTGGCTTGTTGGACGCACCCACCTCTTCCAGGGCAATTACGCAGTCCCGCACCAGCTTGGAGCTGATTTTGCATGAACTGAGTGCCCTGATGGCTGCCTGGCTGTCCGAATAGATTACTATGGTTTTATCCTCATAGCTCCTTCTGATGATTTCCCTAGCACATTGTTCTATGGCTACAATTTCGGCCTGGAACACAGTAGGGTATTGTCCGAGACCCAAGTTTATTTTCGTCCTTGGTTTGTCCCCATATATACCTGCTTACTAAACCTTTTTTCAAATTGTATTTTATTAAATTTAATATTTATGTGTTAAGAAACTACCGGATGGTCCATGGCTATGGCCATTGGAAATCCAATATAAATTTTAATATCTTTAAATATTGGCTTTTTTTTACACTAAATTGTATTAGACTATTTTAATAGATATTGAAAGACTTAGTCCACATACTAAATTTCGTTATTTTATAATATTGTCAATTAAAAATTATTTAAAAAAACTATTTGGTAAACTATATCGTAAAATTCGAAAAGGCGCAAATTGAGACACGAATAACGCGCCCGACGCGACTCAGCACAGCACGTACTTTTGTTACTTATGAAATTAAATTATACAGCGCAGATTAATTAGCGACGCGTCTATTTAATAAGAGGTTAATTTTTTGACATAGTTTCTCCCGTCGAGCATCGCGCTTTCAATTTGCGACTTGCCTAATGTAGTAATATTCATTACTACACAATTTTTTAGTTTAAGTTATAGTTACAAATAGTTTGTTTTAAACTCACTTTTCTCTCATTCTTACTTTATTTTCGGCCCACGTGAGAAAGTTAACTTTTCTCCCGTGAGCCGAATGTAAAAGTAACCCTAGCAACAGTCGTAAAAATTCAAAAGTTAGCGAACTTGACATCTTGTCTGATATTTTAGACATCTCTAATTTATATAATAGACATTTTTATGTGCGATAAATGTCTAGTGGCGTAATTATTTCACCAATAAAAAATAATTTTGTTTGATAGACACATTTTTGAAAAGAAAAAATTAAATTAAAATTAAAAAAAAAAATGGTATACAGACCTTGGTAAAAACTTTCATTTCTGTCTCGAGACATGGTTCACCTCGGCGCTCCTCGCTTCTGTAAACCGTTATTTTTCTTGACAGTAATAAAACACTTTTCACCTCGGTATGTAATGTACTATTTCTAAATATAGGTACGATAATAATTATTTGGCTTTTCTATTGTTTTGATCAATCTTGATGGAGACTAGCAGGCTCCCTGCTTACATAAGTGCTTTAAGACAAGAGATATGTATCATTTATCTTAACGCCACAAATGGCAGCAGTCACACGAAATACGCCCACCATTATCAACCGGCTTCTCTCACTTATATCTAATTGATTATCCGAGTCAAGCTATATATACGATGAGGTTAAAAGAGAAACGAGATAACGGAAAAGAAGGTAGGTGCTCCAAAGCCCAAGAGCTGCCTTTATCGCTTTTAGCTTTGCCATTACTTTCTGAAAACTCGACGTGAAATGAAATTTTAAGGACTGATTTTTGGCCCTTATTTATTATTAACGCGGAAAAATTACCAGTTTATAGGTGTAACGTGTATCCAATAAGTCAGGTTTTATGACCCTGATAAATTGTTTTGATGTATGTATATGGATTATTGAGGTAAGAATTTACAGATATCAAAAGTTACGACCTAACGGGTAATTATAAAAAAAAGATACTTAAATATAAATTGCTTGCATTAAACAAGTCTATTACTGACTGACTTTTTGTATAAAAGCGAGATGTAAATTAATTATATGAGAAACAAAATTTTGTTAAACGGTTTTATTGTACTTAAATCTAAATGATAATGCAGTAGGCCTAGCTACTAGGTCGCACTAATCTTTTTATCAATCTGGGGTATTGATCAGAAAAATAATAAAACCGTTGAGCGTAACGTATCCAGAGTAATTATTGTGATAAAAATTTCAAGTGTCATCTTACAATCATAACGAATGTATTATATTGTATTGCCAACAAAATTAACAGTGTGTATTACCCACCTATTTGTAATAAAACCAAGAAATAGTAGCATGCAATTAATCCTAACTCCCAAAAATCAATTTACACGAATACTTCACACGGTCAGTGCATTTTATGACCGCATTTCTGAACGGAAATGCAAGATGCCTCAAACCAAAAAGAAGAAGAACAAATCCAATATACGTTCTCTATGAGAGCGTATGTATTTTCGACCAAGTTTAAAGCGGATACTTAAAAACACATGTAATTTAGACTAGAGGTAATAGGGTTCGAGTTATCTTATAATATGTGTGTTTGACCAAAAGGATGCGGGCGATATTATGAATATGAACAGATAGGTCTTATTAACTTTATGGTTACCATTTTTTTAATCGATCATTTATAAAATGGGAGTGACTCCTGCACGGTCCGACCGCCTTATTGTTTTATATACCTGCATGGTCTGATTCTATTTATGAATGACCGAAAGACAGAACTATACACAATTCTTAAGTAGATTTATTAAGCTGTTTATTAGTCTTAAGGTTTAATAAAGGAATTTAAAAAATAAAGATTAACTAACCAGAACCAATTATGACCCCTCACCTATACGCTATCTTAGTAGAAAATATTCGAGTAATATCAAGTAACAAAATAACGAAAACAGATTAACGAATTATTCCACAGAAAAGCTTAAATGAGATAAAAATTTAACAACTAACCAGAACTATTTTATTTGATAGTATTATATTAGTTTTAAGGGCGTATTTTTGTCGGGGCCTTTAATCCATCATTATGGTATTAAATATTTAATTTAATACCATAATGATGTAATAATTACGTAAATCCGATCATAAATATTCTATGGTCCGTATATCCTTGGTCGAAAATGTACTTTTCCCTATCTCATCTTTTTCTTGGGCAGGTAAACGACGGGATTTGCCGTCGATTTCTTAGGTCCTCAGTATGTTAAAAAATGTTTCATGCTGAACCCTGCTAAAAGCTTTTTCGTATTTTATGAAATCCAAATAGTTTAGGCTAATTAAATGTGCTAAAATGTTATTAAACTACTTACTAACTAGAACTTCAGATTTTAAAATTTTTGGGCTTTATCTTAGGTCGACCCTAAAAAATCAAAGATATATTCTTCTCACTTTAAGAATTTTTCGTTTAATAGTGCGTTCATCATTATTAACATAAATATAAGTGGTTTTTCCTTGTACAAGCCAGCAGTATCTGGAATCGTCATGTTTCCTTTCAAATTCTTTTATTTCCAATCATCTGTTCGCCATCCACTTTTCTTTAGCCGCTTGAATTTTTTCTCTTATGTATTTTTGTTTCTTTTGGTATCCTTCTGATTTCTTCTTGAATTACCTTCTTTGCTTTGTAAAGTCTAGTATTTCTTTCGTCATTTCTTAGTATATAGGCAAAATTATCTCCAGTTTTAAGTCAGCTTTGATGTAACTTATAACATTTGTTTACTACCAAATTGTGTTTTAGGTAAAATCACAAATCAAAATTTATGTATATCTAACAGTAATTTACCAACAGTTTTAAAATGTCTTCATATTTCTATAAAATTAATTAAAGTTTGAATATAAATTGTGGTAAAACCCACTCAATAAATTATTGTTACGTAACATAACTTTAAATTTAAATAATATTTAAGCAGTAGATTTTTTTTACAACAGGATTTTTTTAAATTAAACCGTGGGTTTCTAGTCATTTTCAGGACATATTTTTATTCTTTAATTTACTTTAAAGTTTATTCAAAACCCCACAATTTTCCTATTGTATTCCACTTAGTAGAGCTAAAGATTAAACTAGCATTTAGCAAACTTAAACTTTATTGCAGGGTGTTACTATTTGTTTTGCATATTATTCTGTTATAACTAGGGCTAAACCCACATTATAGTAGTAAGTCAGCAGTTATATTACAATGAGCCATGGTATTAGCAAATTTTATTATGTTTATTACCTACTTGCAATTCAAAAATCTAGAAATAAAATGATTTGTTTTTAAAATTTATGTTTAATTTTTATGCATAAACTTTGCTATAGTTGGTGGTGGATTGTGCTAAAATTAAAGAAAAAGTGGCATTTAAAGTCATAGTATACAGGTCTAGAAATAAAACAGCCAACCAGAGGAAATTACCTATTAGGTATGTTAAAACACAAGCAATATTCGAGGTAGGGTTTATATTATAACTGAGTCGTGTACCATTTAAGGAAAGGCGAAACTGCTAAGCCAGCAGAACCTGATCTCACTCGGCTCGGATTGGCGCGCTCGCTGCAGAGAGGAATTGTAGGCAAGTACGTAGCAGATTGGTAGAAGGGATTGAATACACGTATTTTCTATGGTCGGCGGTTTCGTTTCCAGACCGGTATTACAAACCAGCATACAAAAGCTCTTAAATAATAAAAAATTCTTTAAATTTAAAATTAATTTATTTTTAATTAATTTATGTTTTTTTAATTATTGTATAGAAAAAATCTTGTTGTTATCAGTTACTTTTTAACTAAAAAGTAATAACACAATTTGATTATATAGGTTTATAACCAGCCATGGCAAATAACAGAGAAACCAAGCCTTCACTTATTGGTTAAATATCATTGTCTATCGGTAGGATATTAAGTTCTACCGTTAATGCTTTATTAAAGGTAAATTTAGTAAATACAAACATTAATTTTGAAGTGCGTAGGTATGTTATTCAACACACTTGGACATTCCCTGCTGTCTTTTGGTATATACTAGAATGGGCTAAGAAAATATATATATATTTTTTTTAATATAATAAAAATATTGTTTAGGGTAACAAAAAAAGTATCGTGAAAGTTTGAGCCCTTAATATTATTATTAAGAGGTATATCTTCTTTAATTCCCATTTTTTATTTTTACTTTAATTTTTACGGCAAAGTGGCCCAACTATCGAGGTAAAAAATTATCTGCACATACAATTTTATTAAATTAAATTGCCTACAAATACCGTTTCTGAAAATTTTCGCCAAGCGAGCGTTAACCGAATAATGGGGCTTAAAACATTGATATCTTTTTGAGATTTACCTTTTTATTTTGAAATTTTGTAACTAGCAAAAATAATTGATATGACAAAGAACAACATGGATTTTTAAAGGTAATTAAATGCTCTACAAAAAGGTCTCACCTTTTCAAAAGTTATTCGACGTTGAAATTACTTTTGGATTCAATTTTAACGTCGAATAACTTTTGAAGAAGTGAATTTAATCAAGAAATGTTTAGGGACATCTTTTGTAGAGCATCAAATTTTCTTATATATAATAATATTTATTTAAATGTTGCGTATACAGGGTGATTCTAAACAAATGCGGGAAATTTTAGGAGCTGTATTTTTACCAAAAAATAAGAAAAAATAATTCTATGAACATATGTTCTAAACGTCTTAGTTTTTGAACTACAGGGTGTTGAAAATTTAAAAAAAAATATGTTTTTGTTAGAATGCCATTTATATTCATTCAGATATTTTAAAAAAAATGGGAAGCGCACCCTTTGCATCAGATAACATTTTTGGGCACCCAAGAAAAAAAAATTTGCAGTGTCGTCTATAAGGGATTTATGCTAAATATTTTTTGAGAAGAAAATGGTACGCCACAGTATTTTTCTAAAATAACAATCCTTTTTCAAATCCCCGTTTAGTTTAGAACAAATTTAATCTCTTTACTTTTTTCTTCTTTGATGTACGGTTTTCGCGTTAATAAATAGAAACCATTTCGCGGCATGGTCAAATTCGTATCTGATTAAAGAATAAATAACATAGGTTAATTTCTAATGTAGAATCTCATATAAGGAATACAAACTGACCAAGCAAAAAATGGTTTCTATTGATTTACGCAAGAACCGTACATCAAACAAAGCAAAGTCAAGAGTAAATTTGTTTTAAACTGAATGGAGATTAAATTTTTTCAAATGTATTATTATTTTTTTAATATTTATCCTAAACCCCTCATGGACGACACTGGTAAAGTTTTTGTATTCTTGTATGCCAAAAACGTCTTCTGGTGCTGTTGGTGGTTCTCCCAATTTTTTTTAATATCTGATTGGGTATAAAGGTTATGTAGTTCAAAAACTAAAGCGTTTAGGACATATGTTCATATAAAGTTTTTTTCTTATTTTTTGGTGTAAAATCGACTTCCAAAATTTTTGGCATTTGTTTAGAAACACCCTGTATATAAATAGGTACATATGTATGTAGTAGTAGCAAAAATCAACATTTAAGAAACAAAATTTATAAGATAGTTTACTTTTCGAAGCTCGATTAAGTACATGAAAACGGTTTATTTACCAAGAATTTACAAGAAGAGCTTTTTCAAACCTTATCGATACTTGTTTTAGTCACCCTAAACAATATTTTTAATATATTTTAAAAAATTAATAATAAATAAGGAGGTGATCTGCAAACCGCAGTTTTTGACAAAATCAACAGAAAAGTTATGTATGGGATATTATATTTTAAATAGTGTTTCATCCGACAGACCACACACGGGTTTTTTCGTATGGTTTTTTCAAGGAAATAAAAGCGTTTTGTTATGTCAAATATGGTCTTTCGGATGGAACACTATCTAAAATATATAATCCCATACATAACTCGGTTTTGTTGATTGTCAAAAACTACGGTTTGCAGATCACCTCCTCAAGTATTAGTTTTTTACGCATTCCTGTATTTTATTTTGTTTAAGGACAGTTTGAAAAATATTCCTTTTATTTTATTATTTTTTTTTATTTTTATTGTTTCTATTTAGAATTAAAAAGAACAGTTTAACTGGACCCAGTGAATTTATTTTTATTGTTAGAATTTATTAGGTTGTATCTAAGTAAAAACATGCCGTTTTAAATTAAAGATATTCAGACTAGAAATATACTTATTACTTTACCTGCAAAAAGATATTATTTAGGAAACTTTAAAAGCGCTTTGGGCTTGCATACAAATTATGGTATTTATAAATTGATTTTTATAAAGTTTCTTTTACCTAACCCAAATATTACTGACAATCTTTTTTTGTTAGGTTTGGTTAACAATATAAGAAAACCTATAAAATAATAAATAATTAAACAAGATTAAACTTTAATTTTCAATACATTCTGTTTATTTTAGATTTACAGGGTGACCTTTTAAAAAGACGGTAGTAAGATATATAAGCAGAACACCAAGTGATTTTTTAATACAGGGTATGAGTTAAATATAGGTATACAAACATATTTTTATTGTGTGTGGTAGTTTTTGAAACATCTCGCAAAATAACATTCAGAAACAATCTTATTATAGGTATCGTCTTCGATTTTATCAATACATTTGCCTATAGGGATGAAATGGTGTAGCCACTCACCAAAAGTACTCCTAACAAACATTTTATTTCCTTGATCGATATATCAGCATTTCCATTTTTCTGTGCACCATACATATTTGAATAAGTAGCTATCAAGTTAATGATTTCTGAATCGAAAAAACATTCAAAAATTTGGAGCGGAGTTTTTAAATTGACTGGACTGATCGGATCTTGAAACTTGGACTTTTCTGCAGTCTCACTTTTTAGCCAGGGGTAGGTTTTAAGTCTTTTTGTATTTTTAGGAGTTGCACTAGCAAAATATTTTCTTCTTCATCGTCGCTGGTATTGTCTTTATATTGATCAAAGGTTTCCACCTCAGCTCTCAGTTGACCAGCTGGCAAATTATTTGGTGTTACAAAGTCTTTATCTCCAGAGGCATCATCAGCGACATCATCATTTGCGTTTTCTGGAGGTAACAAAACTACAGCAGTCGGAGGGTTGGGAATACGGTCAAGATTTTCGATTTTAACTAAAAGTTCGTGCAGCTTTAGCGGCCACCTCAAATAACAAATAATCCTATAGAACAGAAAAAGTGACTACTCCAAATTACTACCGTCCTTTTAAAAGGACGGATAAATTATTATTGGTTGGAAATGTGATTATTGGTACTGTACTTCCAAATACTATTTAAAACATCTACTGCCGTGGATAAAAGTTTAAAAAAAATATGCTTTTTACTTACCTCCATCCGTCCATGATTCTACTCAAAAAAAAAAATGTTAAGAAAAACTTTAAAAAACTAGTTAAATTTTTACTTAAGTCGCTCAGAACTTATTCGGTGTTGCTTCCTGTAAAAAAGCTGCTTATGCTACTCACTTTTTTGACAAAATAAGTAAAACATCTCTAGGCCGCGAAACCTAAAACCGCCTTTTAAAAGGAGGGTAGTAATGACTGGGTTAACTTCTGTTTTAAATTTTTGTTTTTCCCAAGCATGTTTAAGGCCCTTAATCTATAGCAATGTATCACATATATTTTTAAGTTTGTATTATTAACCTAATTCTTTTAAAGTTTTTTGCGAAATATTTGTATATATGTTACTATTGACAAAGGTTTAATACAGTACTGGAACTCTGGTCAATAAACTTTAAATATTTATAACCATGAAAATTTAATTCACATTTAAATATAGTGTTTTATTACTGGTGTAAATTTTACACGTGGACAGTTGCAAATATACTACTTATTATTTTATTTTATTTTTAATATTTTTATTTAAAATTAAAAAAATAGTTTAAGTGAATGCAGTAAATTTATTTTTAATGTTTTTTAGTTATCAAGTTTTATTAGAAGTTATGCTATTTTCCCTAGTAAAAAAAGGACGTCTTATATATAAAAAAACTAGAAATATACTTATTACTTTAAACCTGCAAAAATATATTATTTAGAAAACTTTAAAAGCTCTTGGGGTTTGCATACAAATAATATGTTAGTCCCTGGGTCATTAATGAAATAAACTCTACCACGAATATTCATACCGCTCTATTTAAAAGCGGCGCTTTAACCCAGCCTGTTAATGTTAAATGTTTCGGATGTCGTACTAGACGAACGCTGTCACTTTTTTGTCGGACAAGTTTACCATAATGTTTTTTATGCATTTTTTATACATTTTGCCAAAAGGATTACATTCACGTAACCAGCCTAGGCTGATACCCGAAACATATTTTTGAACCTATGTTTTTATGACTGTAAAAATTGCATGGAAACAATGTCTGACCAAAAAAGGGATGCATTTTCCCAGTTAACCCGAAAAATTTGATATTGACAGACTGGAGGAAAGAAACCCCCTAAAAAGTGTTCTTATTATAAAGTCCAGGGATTATATTGGTGGACTATGTTATGGACTATGCTATGTTGAATATGTAAGTTGATTTTTATAAAGTTTCTTTAACGTAACTTCTATTTTAAATTTTTGTTTTCTACAAACAAGTTTTTAGGCCCTAAATCTTTGGTAACGAATAATCCTTTGTCCGTTCATCCCTAAATTAGATAGTTACAAAGCCAGGGATTAAAATAGCCGTAACCTAATTTACGTGCGCTTAAAACTAAGTTAAATGACGATGCTATTTGTCTCAAATTTAGAATTAAATCCTTTATGCGGGGACTAAAACATTTATGAAAATTTTAAAGCTTTTATCCATAAAAAGTGGGTTTACTCAATTTTTTACTGACTTTTATCCAATTGTGTTGTAACTATAAAAATAAGGTTTTGTATAGGGTTGTACAAGGTGTCTGAAAAAGTAATGTCTTTATAGATAGAACTGATAGAGTGAGCCTAATATGGATATAGATTTAGATTAATTAAGACTAACTTTAATTATCAGTTTTGTGAAACTGACAATTAAAAATAATAAACTGTAAAAAACGGTAAAAAATATATACATAAAACACATATGTATAGAATTTTTAAAACATCAAAAGTGGAATAATATATGTATAAAATGTCCCATTTAAAAAAATATAGTTGTATATTTTCTCACCCGTTTGGGGTACCCTGTTTAATTAGAATGGGTGTCAAAAATTTGCAATGTTACAAAAAGCTTGTCAAATTAAATTTAGCCGTGTTTACAAAAAATAATTGCCCAAATTTTATTTGGTTTTGTGCAAGGCTTTAGTGATTTTTATTTAAACGGTATTATTATTATTATTTTTATTTTTTGAGAGGCATATGTAAGTGTGATGGTATTATGTTACACTATAGAAAATTATACAAAATGCTCAAAAATAAAAGGTTTATATTAAATATATGTTTCTTTGTTAGTTTAACACTTTGTATAGAAGTTTTTTTTTAGAAATGTACAAATAATTAATAAACTTTTTCAGCGACCTTTATACCAAAAACGTATGCGTTTTAAGATATTTAGGGTTTTTGAAAAGTTTATGACAAAAACTAAATTTTAATAAATGCTACTTTACGACATATTTAAGTTATGCTTTGTTAGGGAGTAATTTTCTTTCTTAATATAAATAAAAATAAATTATGTACCAGTATAAACAGTTGCCACTGCACTAATAATATTTGGGTAAATAAATTTACTCTTAACATAATATATAATTACACAAATTTTTTGTAAAAGTAGTTTTAGTTATCACTTGGAAATGATTGGAGATAAACCGTTTAAATCTTTGTGTAGCAGTTAGAAATAAAAGACAATTAAATTCCAAGAAAGTAGTATCATTAAAAAATATTATTGAGGGTGTTCGGGAATATATAGGCAATCTCTCGGATTCATATTCAACATATACAAATAACATGATAAGTTCCTATACAGGGTGTTATGGAAATACTTTAATATATTTAAACCCCAAAATCCTTGTGTAAAAATAAATTGAATAAAAATTATTAAAAATGGCGGACCACCATAAATAACAGTGATAATGAACCCCAAAATTTTACGATTAAAAAGCAAACCCGCTACTGACCAGCTCTTTAAATCCCTTTAAATACATATGTTTACCTTCTGTCGCTGTCAAAAACAGCTGAAAGCAGTTATAACACGTGGTTACGTCAACGAGCTTGAGAAAAGTTGCCAAATTTATTTTGTTCTTTACCAGTTTATCTATGGGTTTTGCTGTTTCAATTCGATCAAACGAAAAACTTACATGATTACACAA
This sequence comes from Listronotus bonariensis, assembly GCA_014170235.1. NCBI lineage: Eukaryota > Metazoa > Arthropoda > Insecta > Coleoptera > Curculionidae > Listronotus > Listronotus bonariensis. The sequence continues at coordinate 44,000 of JACEGR010002498.1, read as the reverse complement.
ATTATCCTTTATTACGCTACTAGGTTGTTCCAGCGTATAATGAATGTAAAGATTACTTTTTCCACAAATCAAGTACACTTTTTAGGTGGTTAATTACTTTACAAACTTTTTAAACACGGCGACGCGACACGTATGCGCACAAAGAATTGAATTAAAATGCACAAAACGGTATTTTTATTGCAAAACACTATTAAAACAAATTTTACTGCGTTTTTAAAGAAAGTTTTTGTTACTTTTCGCTTTTCTTTCATCAAAATTAATAGCCGACAGACGACAGCTGGTTTACACGAGAAAAGAGTACAAAAGATTATTCCCTATGAGACAAATGTACAAAAAACTACGGAATTGTACAGAAAGTGTCCGCAACTCCGATTTTAACCAAATTTGGTATGTTGGGTTTTTTGGGGCGCTGATCACGAATCTGAAAGAAATTTTAGTCGGAAATGTTTGGTTTCCGAGATAATCATCATCAAAGATGGCATTTAAACTAACCTTATTTTCACCATTATTCCCCCTTCTTTTTGCACACAATTCTTGATTTAAAGCTAAAGTGGCCCACAATATTTGATTTTCACCTTTTAAAACCCCGTTTTTCCATGTTTTTTTACACCTTTTATCAAATAAATTGGGAAGGGTCCCTTTAAAAACGTTGCAACCGTGCATTTACTGCTCCACCGCCTCCACCATATTATATATAAAGAACTAACCAGAACTAACCAGAACTAACCAGAACTAACCTTATTTTCACCATTATTCCCCCTTCTTTTTGCACACAATTCTTGATTTAAAGCTAAAGTGGCCCACAATATTTGATTTTCACCTTTTAAAACCCTGTTTTTCCATGTTTTTTTACACCTTTTATCAAATAAATTGGGAAGGGTCCCTTTAAAAACGTTGCAACCGTGCATTTACTGCTCCACCGCCTCCACCATATTCTGCTAAATAAATTGATACTTACAGCGAATTCTTTTGGTTAAACTAGGTGCTTTCAATTTAATTAGGTTTTTAATCAAAATTTTTTACTACAAAATGCAGGGTTTGTTTTTTCTTGTGATAATTCATAAAAGCTTGATGTCTAGGAACTTATTACCGTGGGTATAAAAAGTAGACGGCATATTTAACATACCTTAGGGATAAAGGAGCCGAAGTGGACATTTTGGGGCTTCTTCAGATGTACGGTTACAAAATGCATGAAACAATTACTTTGTGTTGCTATATTACTGTACATCTCATTGGTACAGAAGAGAAGGGAAGTTTATGGTGAAAGTGTAAAGAGTGTACTCGTGAAAATAAAAGTACTTTCCAGCCAAGAAAAAAATCCTAGCCTTCTAAAAGCTGTTGTAGCTCTAAATGTTATTTAAGGTTATTATTTAATGTAACGCCTACGCCGCTCATAAGTAGATAATAAAAATTGGTTAACTTTTTTTATGCCGGTATATTATTGTCCTCTATTTTGTGCTTTGAAATCTACGATAAAATGGTGGTGCCCTCTGGATAACATTATTCAGTCGTTAAATGGGTTTAACATCTAAAAACCTGGCACCCACGGTACTTAGTACTTAGCTTTTGTGCTACTAACATGGACTGCCATAAACATAAAAAAAACTAAATATACTAAATGTACTAGATGTAGTACAATTGTACAGCTGAACATCGCAAATTCGCGTTGTTGTTGCATGATTTAACTGACCAATAAGAAGGCTTCCTTATGCAAGGTTACAGAAAGACGAAATTCGCTTGCCCTGGTTTGCGTTTTAAATAATATTGCGAAGAATTTACCAAATTGTGCGTTTATTAAGTTTTGCATCTTGTTTTAATTTACGTAAAATGCAACGAAATTGAATCGAGTTGACTGACATGGTTTTGTGTTATGGGGAAGCTAGGCAAAATGCTCGGCAAGCAAGGCTGCTATATCAAGAGCGATATCCAGATCGGAACACCCCTAGTGAAAGAACTTTCGTGTCTGTAGTTCAACAACTTCGAGACCGGGGAAGCTTTCGAGGTGTAAATGCAGATAGAGGCCGAGAACGTACCGAAAACACACTGGCCGCAGAGCAGGAAATTTTAAATTCTGTTCGTGATAATCCTAGTATAAGTACTAGACGATTAACGTCACAAATCGGTCGGGCTTCCAACTTTATAACGTGGCGAACATTACATGAAGATCGTCAACATCCTTATCATGTGCAAAAAGTGCCAGCGTTAAAACCAGAAGACTACGCCTTGCGTAGAAATTACTGTCGGTGGTTTTTGCAAAAACTGCTAATGAACCAAATTGGATTCGCAATGTGTTGTTTACCGATGAGGCCGGTTTTACTCGCGATGGTGTGTTTAATCAGCAAATAAGAAACAATGAAAACATTTTTGCGCGTGTGAGAAACAGTATGCAGCGGAAAATAAATGCACGTTTGGAATCAAACGGAGGGCGTTTTGACGTATTGAAGGTAAATCGACCTTTATTTAAATATTTCTTTGTTACAATTTATTTTGATATAAGGCTTTTAATAATTTTTTAAAGTAAATTTATAAAAAAATAGAATATAATAACATTTTACCTTTTTATTCTATTATGTATTTATATCGTTTATTGGGTATAAAATAGGACGTTGGGCAACATCGCAAACAAAGTCGTCTACTGTCTGTTACTAACGAACGGGGACGGTGTTCATAGTGTTTACGTAACCAGGGACGTAGCAGATAGGTGAAAAGAGGGTATTTTTACAAATTGTAAAAAAGTTTGAATTAAACAAAAAAAGTACTCAGTGTGTCTCTACACTGTCCCAGGAGTCACCCATTTCAATATATTAAAGTATTTCCATAACACCCTGTATACTTTTTTCGAAAGCCATTCTTTACTGCGATATGTGGCCTTAAAGAACGCCGGGCCGCTGGAAATTTGTTTTTCTTAAATGACTTTTATAATACTGGGTATAATAAAATAACTTTTTAATATGACACATTAATAAGGGCTCCTTAAAATGGCGCCCTCTTAGAACAATTGCAATCATTAAGGTGTCACGGACAGACTTGCCCTCACACAATATAGCTAAATATTTATACACGCTGTATACTAGAAAAATAAAATTATTTTAAAATTGCCTAAACCCTTACCTAAAAAAAGGTACCCTTGTTTAATATCGATAAATTAAAGCGTTTTCGCCCAAAACAAGTTTTTGTGTTGTGATAATCATCCAAAAACATTAGGGTATTTTTTAACAATTACCACTAAGAAACTTTGTTTGATTTTTTTAAATTTTCACAACAATAAAAATTATTGTTGCAGCATTGTGGAGGGTCTTATATTCTTCAATAATTAAAGCTAGCAAATGCCTAAGTTTAGAGGAAGCTTATGTTCAGCTGTCATACAAAATAGAAAATTATTCAAAACAACCTTATTTAACCAGATATCGTTTTTTCTCGAAACCGCTTTAATTAATTAATATCACCTTTTATTAGATAAAAGTTTAAACTATCCAAAAAATACTTCTTTTATTTCTCTAATATACAGGTTGTACAAATAATTAGCACTATTCTGTAAGGGGCGTCCTTTAAGGGCACATGCCTCAGTTAGAAGGGGCTTTGTAAAAAGTTTATAGACACTTTTTATATTATTTATGTGTTTTATATGAATTCAAGAGATTGCTTACATATACCAAACACCTTGTATACATAATTACGGTTTTATAAATATTGAGGTTAATGGTAGCTAGCGCTTAAATAGTTATAAATTAAAAACATTTCAAAATAAAATTGTATTTTAATGAGGTAGACCACGTAATTACTGCAATTTAATTGAAATGTGCACTGACATTGAAAAATAGCCGATGGAGATGATAATTTAAATTGACAAGTCACTTGTTTTGTTGTAAATTAAAGTTGTTTATTTAAATTGAGACCATGTAGGCTTTTCTAACAAGTGTTATTACCTATGTTCGACTGCAACTGGTTTTCCGGCCGAAACCGAAACCGAATGTTCGGCCGACAATTCTCGAAAATGACCGTCAGGGTTCTCCAGAGCGTTGCCGCAAGAAAGGAAGTTCGACGAGACCGCCCGACAGCTTTCGAAATCAATTTGAGTTTTGGCAAAAGTTTTGGCCAATTTTGGCCGAAACCAAAACTTCTGCCGAAACTTCATTTATTGGCCGAAACCGAAACCAATGGTTGGGTCGAACACTAGTTATAAATATAAAATCTTTCTTTCAGAACTTAACTTACAAAAAACCTTTCTTGCAAGTAATACTTAAAAATGTGTTAATTATTTTACATTCAGTAACATCAATTTCTAGAAAGATTAAAGTTTCTTAAGCCCGAACAAAATATTTCACCGCCTGTGGTACACTCTTTCTCTCAAAAATTAATATCTGATGATGTATTTTAAGTTTTAGACCATCAAAACTTTTATTAAAAAAATACTTTTTTCGTTAAAATTATTAATAAAATATGGTGAGCACTTAAGTCCTCTTGCTGTATATATATTTTTTAAATTTCTGGCCTATTTTACGTTTCTAATAGAATATGTGCTGGTTATTAAAAAATAATCTAACGAAAACATAATTATATTTTATATTATGATATTTTATTTTTTTACTGTTATATTTTTAGTTATTCGTTTAAGCTTTAATATTTTTCAATCATTCTCATCCTCTAAAGTTAAAAAGTAAGATACCAGAAGAGAACAGATAATTTAAATTTCAAACAATTTAAACTTTCCAAGCAATGTCATGCTAAGTTTTGATTAAATTTAAATCCAACTCAAGTTTGTGAACAGGAATAGATAATTTTGACTATTTTTATAAAAACTTTTATTTTTCTTTTGTCTTTATTTTTTAAATGACTAGTGTTATAAACAAAAAAATGTATACAGTGCATTTCTTTACTGCCCCTTCTTTTTTTTGAATGGATCAATTTAGAAAATTTAATCTTTGGTCCATAAAATTGATTTATAAATACTATATTTAAAATCGCTATCTTGGAAAAAAATAATAGGAAAGGGGATCTTGTATCACGTCATTTTAAAGCTTCCGACAAGTACTTTATAACACTTGAATGAAAATTTAATACCTTTACCTACTACAAATTGGCGGTACTTAAAAAAATGCCCAAATACCTAATTTGGATGGTCCTATTTTCAGTTGTAATAAAATTAGACGTAGTTAATGTCATATTTTTAAAAAGCTTTTTTAAATATTTTTTTAAAAGTGATTTAAAACACAGGTTGCTTTAAAAATATATATATATATACTTTTTCTTCTACCCTACCATTAAATAAACCCTAAAAGAGCTTTAAAAAATACGACATTAAGCACATCTAACTTTGTTATTTTCGAAAATATGACCTTTTTTACCAGCCATTGTAAAATCTGTCTTTGTCAATTTTTATCTATCACCAAAACCCCAGTACCTATTTGGGCAATAATTTTATATCCCAAAGTTTATTTTTATTTTTTTGTATGTTTAAAAAGTAAAAGGAGAAGTGGCACATTAAAGAAATGCACTATATAATATATATTTTTATAGTATTTTAATCTTTTATTTGTATGTAACTCTTTGCAAAGATTAAATACAGTTCTGGATTTTTTCTGGTAATTAAACTTTAAATATTTATTACCTTAAAAATGTATTTTACTGTAGAATAAAAATTTTATTTACCGATGTAAATTTTGTGAATAAAGGTAAAATATGTAAGGCATATTTTGTGGTTAAAGTTTTATTAAATTACAAACAAATAATTAAATTAAAAAAAATGTTTGTGGTAGGATTTTCTTGGGGTTTCAGATCCACTAATAGAAACAAAGTTTTTTTATAATATTTATATTTATTATAAAGTTTTTGTTATGGTGTTTTTTCTTGACCCACTCTATTTATACGCGAAATATCTTTACCCTTGTACAAGACACAAAAATAAACTTTAATTCAAAAATGTTTGTTTGGTCCTACTTTTTTTATTGACAGTACTAGTTAATATACAAGGTATCTCAGAAACAAATTTTTTGTTGTCAAGTAGGTTTTTTAAATGGAACACCTTGTATATTTAAGCAAATTTTAACTCTGTATATTTAATTTTACATCAAAAATGTAAAACACAGTAAACATCAATTATTGTTGGTTTATGAGATATCAGCAGTATGTTGATATACTAATTTGCGATTAAAAGTGAAGAAAGAAAATAATATTTTGGTTATAATAATTTTTAAATAATTCTGCCACTGTCAGAGTAAGAAATAATATATTGACGGGTAATTGAGTACCTTTCATTGTGAGAACTACTAATAGGTATGTCAGCTATTTAGTTTATTTTAGATACATATTTATTTAATTGCATTAAACAACAACAATTTGTAAATTATGGCGGGTTGTTTCTAATTTTAATATTTTTTAATTTATTTAAATTACTACAAAAGCCACTACTGCGACTATGTATAATATATTCTTTTATTATTATTTTTTAAATTAGTATCCATTTTGTAATCCAATCTTATAATTTATCGGCCATTGGTAAAATAAAAAGTTTTTTTATGCCTATGGTAAACGATTGCAATTTTTAGTTATCAAAGTTATTTTGTAAGAAAAATTATATTCTTTGAGAGTACGGCAATTAGCTTATAATGCTTTGTTCCTGTGAATTCTTGTTTATCAGGTCCTAATTTATATAATTTTCTACTTGGGTTAATAACTGTACTAGAAAATGTTATATTTAATGTTTGTTAAAACAATAGGCATTTTTAACATTTTATTCTGTATAGAATTAGTTTTGTTTTGACATTGCCTATAATAACAATTTATATAAGTATGATACACACTCAGTAAATTAATTAAATATTTCTCGAGTCAAAATACTGTTAAAGTAAAAGGGTTTAGAAGTTAGGTAACATTTAGATTTTATGGGAATTTAAACTTTTAATTAGTTAGATGTTTTTGTTATTAACTTTTAATTTTAATAGCATATTGCTAAATTAAACTTTTATTATGATAACAAAGACATTGATCACAAAAGCACGAAATATAGAGTATATTTTAAATTTTTATATTTTTGCAAATACAGAGAATATAATTTGGCAGTGTTACAATAAAATTTTATACTTGGCATAAAAATATTAGTTACGACACATCTTGACTTGTGCTTTTATCTTAGTTTTACGAGAATCTAAAAATTACTGTTCTTTCTAGATAGGAATAGGAGCCAGCAATTTTTAAAAAATACGTTTTGTAGCATTAAAAAGTAAATTATAAATATGTCCAAAAATTACAATTAAATTTTTGTGACTTTAGGAAAGTAGTAACAATTTATCTAGTTGACAAATAAATTTAAAGGGACTGGTAAATCTTTTAACGAAAGGTGCGGTGTGTCAGTCAAATTTATTAGGATATATAACCTCGCGTGACTGTGACAAGCTGAGAAAAGTCGAGTTTCTCCCCTGACTCTTAAGTCCAAATAACTGAATCTTAGTAGGCCAGAGCGATAATTATGGTAATTACATATTTAAGGAGTTTCAATTTATCGCTTTTGTTGAAAATATTTTTGGAGATGTCAAGTTTTCAAAGAGATAATAATAAAGTTTAAATAGTTGGTAATTCTTGGATTATATACTTCAATTGCTGGCTTCGTTAATTTTGCTTTGATCCATCTCAAATTCTCACACAATATTATTAAAATGTTCCTTATTTAGAAAAGTTATTTAAAAAATGCAAAGTAAACCATACGCCTTCCCTAATTTATGCCTTATTATATCCAAAATATTACTGTAGCACAGCATTTATGACACAATTTATGTTGTATGTTGTCACAATAACTGTTTGTAAAGGGAACAATGAATACATGTTGTCATTTTATACTATATTATTTTATTATATATTCTTTAAACAACGCACTTGTCTCATAATTAATTACTGTTTTATTTAAGCTCTTATAAAACCTTCCTTTGTTACACTATTTACCTCTGACTCTCTTAGTTGCTATTTAAATTCCCAAGGGACAAAAGAACCTGGGAAACTTTGTTGTATAAGGAAAATGTTTTGTGTTAAAATAAAACTATTATGTTTAGTTTAGTTTTTTTAAGTAATTTTATTTCTATGCAAGATTTACTTTACTTAAAAGGAATAAACATCAATGGTCCTTATGTATTTTTAAAAATAGACTTGAAATTTAAATTTGACTATCTAAAATTAGTGTAGTTCTTAACAACTAGTTATAGCGGTTTAAAAACGTACATTCTTTAAAATGGTTTATTTACAAAAAAATAGTTTTTACGAAGGGAAGTGCCTGTGGGCAGCACGATCAGTTAGTGAGTGCAGCAATCCAACAAGTAAAAAAAGACAATATAGTCAAGAGTTACCCGTATAAAAACTTTTCCTATTTACATTTTATACATGTTTTGTTTAGGTATACTTATAATTTTATATTTTTCTTTTAACGTTTTGCAACAAAAAAAAATACCTTTTTTTTAAAGCGATTGAGGAATTTAGTAAAATAGTGGTGCAAATAACATATTGTTAAAATAAGAGACAAATGTAGCAAAATTGGTTTTTAATTTTTTAGCAATAAATATACAGTAAAACCTCTCCTAAGTGAACACTTATGGTTCCGCTGTTTTTGTCCGCTTAGTGGGGGTGTCCGCTTAAAAGAGTATTAAAAAAATAACTACAAAATTTAAACATAAACATATTCATATATTTATTAGAAGAATTAGCAGTTAATACCTTAAAACCCTTTTTTCAAGCTTATTGCTTCCTGATTCCCACTGCTGGTGAATGATGTTTTTATTCTTAACGATTTCGGCGGCTTGGATAGGAATAACGTGTTAAATGTACCATTTTCTATTGCTAAAATTTCGAAATATAGCATCTCAAGGACTATTTAAAAAATCTCTATACAGGGTGTCCGCTAATTTATGGTACACAGAAAAACCGGAGATTCCTTATGCCACAATATAAAGATAAAACCACACATACCTATATCCAAAAGTTGATTGTAAGGAGGATACGAGGTGTCCAAGTAAAAAAAAATATGTTTAATTTATTTTTATAACTTTCGACAGGTTTCGAATATTTTAATAAAACTCGGTATGTACGGGTTTTTAATAAGACCTATTTAGATCTGATATTAATTTTTATGTATGAAACAGAGGTGGCTGATTACATTATTTAAATTTTTCTAAAAAGGCTTACTTTTTTGTTCTACACTGTATGTACCATTTAAGTAAACCAGTAAACTCCCCAATGGTCTCTACACAAAAAAATATACTTCGTAAGAATGGCTCTCAGGCAGTAAACTTAGGCGACATACGTTATTTGCTGTGGTAATAATAAAAGCCAAGGTACGAAAGTAGGTGTTAAGGATGTTCAATGTTCCGTCATACATTGTTGATATCGCTTCATGTCGTGTAAACTAAAATTGACAAAAAATTACGTCATTAACGAAAGTCTAAAATAAATCGTTACTAGGCAATCAAATGTTAATAACTGTCAGAATCATTTTTTTTTATTTTAGACATTTCAAATATTTTCATTAATTTTTATGTAAATGTTAAGTATATAGGAGAATTATAAGTGTTTAGTACCTATGTTTCGAACTAAACGACAATCCAGAGCTACATATTTTGATGTACTGTAAACCTGAATTTAACCTGCAAGATTGTGAACGCAAATTATTCGCGCAACGTAAGTTGTTCAAAACAATTTTGAATATTAGGTACTCTTTTGTTATTTTAATATACGATTACTGTGAAGTGTTGGTTTAGTTAATATACGTCGTTATTAAAAAAATATATATCACAACGATATACAGAAGCTAAACAAGCTCTTATTTTAAAGATGATAAAGTTTTTTCAAATGGATGTGGAGAAAAGGAAGGTAAACTCTATTACCCATGAGTACGGTATTAAATGTAAGTTACAAATATTTTAATTCCCAAGAGTGTTAAGTTTTATAAATCAAACAAAGCAGTTTGATAAATATTCTAACGTCAAAATTAAAACTTCATTTTTTTTTATTTGGTGCAATGTATGTCACAGTGTACGACGTGTCCTAATTTCTATATGACGTCACATAATGTGACGAAACATTGAACATCCTTGAAAAGATCTATAGCAACAAAACTACAAGACCAGACCAGACGAGAGGGCGTTAAAGGCGGTGCCAATTACCGGGTCGGGACTGTTGGGGGGGCGGTACATTTTTTTTTGTAATTTTGTATTAAAGGGGCTCGTAAGAAAAATAAATGCAAAGAATACAGGTTTGTAGTAGATTTTTTTCGCTCTTCCATTTTGTTTGCAGTATAAAGGAGTACCAGGGCACGACACGGCTCAGCGGCCCTGTATAAGACAGCATACGCCAGAAATATGTCCAAAATATTATTCGGTGGGATCACGGGGACCCCGTGTGGTCGTGAAAGCTCGAATATAACATTTTTCGGTTACTTTATAAAACTTTTTTAATTCGTTTCTTTTTAAAAGTTTAGCGTATAAAAGCCTTTGAGCCTGCTTTCTAAGAGAAGTAATAAAGTACACTTATTACACTTTCCAACTTACCGAACAAGCGAATACCGAATAGAGTAAAAACCACATTGCTTATTCAAATGCGTTTAAGGAGCTTATGGAACAATATAGTCTGGATTACAGGGATCAGTTATGTGCTTATAATGTTGGCAATTTGTTCCATACTAACAATTTAGTACAAGCGAAGATATTGAGTTTGTATTTGTGAGCTAAATATAAACTGTAATTACTGGTATTTATTTGGGTACACGCTAATAAAAATCTAAAGTTAAAATTAAAAGAACCTTCAAAAAAACCCTCAAACAAAATTTAAAAAGTTAAAAAGAAAACTTAATAGATCGACGTTTCGGTGGCAAGTCTGCCACGGTTGTCAAGATAAAATTAAGTAAACAAATAAAAATTTTAAAAATTACCTATTATTTAGGTTTTAAAATTTAAAATTTTAGCTTTATTTTCAGGGAATTCTCAAAGTAGTTTATTATTAAATATCAAATTTTTAATGTGTTATAGTGTCATGGTGACACACGTAACTATACTCTGTTTACCATAAATTGAGAAAAACACCTGAACAAAAAATGTATATTGATTGGTTTTAAAAGTTAGTTACCCCAGTTACCACAATAAAAAATGTATGTTATTGGTTTAAAACTACAGTACCCGGAGTTACCTACTAGGTATTCATTATTAATTTATAGTGGCCAAAGTATAGCTGTATTATTTATTTATGATACTTAAAAGTTAGTTAATTTTAATTTTTCTGAAAACACTTTAGTATCTAGCAAAGTTGACAGTGTGTTATTTAAATTAATTCCACGAGGCATCTTAAGAAAAACTAAATTAGTGTTCCAATCTCGCAGAGTACAGAATGCGGTCCAAACCCATAAACCAAAATTTCCTAATTGACCAAGGCTGTGAAATTTTTCGTTCTCTGTTAAACATACTTCAAAAGTTGATGATAATAAGATAGATACTGAGAGTAAGACAGTGTCAAAGTAAAATAGGTATTTTTACTATATTTTGATAATTTTAGATATATTTTTAATATTGTATAAAACTTGGTTTTTGGTCTTTTTAAATAAATTACTAAAATCCAGTACTATTTTTAATGTGTAAACTAGATAGCGCTACCTACACTACTTTGAATTTCCATAAAATGTCAAAATTGTTTTGGTATCACCATGTTTGTACCATCTTAGTAAAACAGTACACTTTTCTATGCTTTTTACGTATTAAAGGTTTACTTTGTAAGAATCACTTTAAGAATTCGTTTTCAAGATATCTGAGTTTAAATTGTTTGGTGCAACCAAACAGTATATGGAAGAACACATAAACCACTTGTTTATAATTTGGCAGTTTTAGTTACAGCAAATACGCTGTAATTAGTATTAGTATTTTTGCACTAAACAACTTAAACGCAGATATCTCGAAAACTGTTGCTTAGAGTAATTCTTTTAAACTCAACCTTTTTGTGTAGAAAACATAAAAGAGACTAAAGTGTTTTAGTATATACAGGGTAGTATAAAAACTAGCGACATTTAAAGGGATTCAAAGTAGTTTATTTTAAATAAACCCCTTTTTAAAGGCCTTAAAGGTTCTGAAAATCTTAAGGAGTGGGTTTAGGATTATTGTATTTCTTCTACGTACCGACAAAATGCACTATTTAAGCGACTTTTAATTATGTTCCTATAGAAGACCTATTTATTCTTAAATTTATTTAGGTATTATCCTTACATATCATTTAAATGCTTATAAATTTAACATTAATACCCTTGGCTGTAATAAATTACAAATCCCTCCATAAATAGGTTACAACATAAACAGAAAACCGATCTCTGTAATCCACGCAATAATTTTCTGTAAGCTTCCTTCACCCAATGAAATAAGCAATGTGTTTTCTACGTCATTTTGTACCAGCTGTTTTATAAAATAGGTCCATATTTTCAGGGACCATAATATACACATCGTGCCACTTAAAAACGTTTATTTTAGGCGTTCTTTCTCTAATCTTTACCTGCTAGTGTTTAACTCACAGAAATTTTATTAAACGCATTGAGCTGGCAGGTCGTGTATATTAAGGTACGCGCACATACGTCGGCATCGGACGGACGGTACGAATCGAAAAAATGGTTTTAGTAAAATTAAATAAAGCAGTGCACCTATGTGCGGGCGGTTGGCACTGAAATTAAAAAATCCCGCAAGACTATAGCAACTTGAATTAAAATCCGTCATTACCATTTCATCTGTGCGATACAGGTCAGAAATTTCGTTATTTGACAATAATTTTAGCCAATTATTACCGCAGGGTTCTAACCCAGTGGTTTTACACACCGCGTGAAAAGGCGCTTAATACTTACCTATGGTTTACCTATTACTTGCATGTGCATGTATGCCATTTAATTTCACTAAAACTATTTTTTCCGATCCGTACCGTCCATCCGATGCCAACGTATGTGCGCGTACTTTTAAATGTAATTATTTGAATCAAAAAGATATTAGTTTATACAACTAATAATAATAGTAAACAGCTGTAAACGGCATGCTTAGTCCCCCATATACAGGGGGTCCAGTAACTGAACCGACAAACTTTAAGGGGTGATTATACAATAAAAAATAATATATTAAATTAAAATATTTTTAAAAAATTAGAAAAAAATCCTCTATGCATTAGAAGACATTTTTTGGCAAAAAAATTGCCAGTGTCGTCCATAAGGGGTTTAGGGTAAATATTTTTAAGAAAAAATGGTACGGCATTGCATTTTTTCAAAATAAAAATATATTTTTTAATCCCCATTTACTTAGGAACAAATTTGAACTTCCGAATTTTTTTTATTTGATGCACAATTTCCGCGTAAATAAATAAAAACCATTTCTTGGCATAGTCAAATTTCTATGTAATTAAAAAATAAATAACAAAGGTAATTTTTACTGTAGAATTTAAAATTAGCAATACAAAATGACCCTGCCAAAAAATGGTTTTTATTTTTTTAGTCAAAAATTCTAATTTTGTTTTTAACTAAACATGGATTCAAAAAGATATTTTTAATTTATAAAAATGCAGTGGCGTAACATTTTTAAAAAATATTTACCCTAAACCCCTTATGGACGACACTGGTAAAAATTTATTTTTTTCTGGTATGTCAAAAAATGTCTTCTGATGCATCTCCTAGATGTCTTCCAATTTTTTAAAAATATTTTAATTGGTATAAAAGTTAGACTAAAAAAACAATAATTTTTTAAAATTTTTAATGCCTTGTAGCTTAAAAATTAAGACGATTAGGGCATATAAACTTTTTTCTTATTTTTTATTGTAGAATTACCCCTTAAACTTTGTCGGTTGAGTTACTGGACACCCTGTATATAAAACTAAAGGCAAAATAAATTGTTTTACTACCTTATAAAAAAACGCTATTTTTTTATAGGTAAATAATTATAAATATATAGTACTTTATTTAAATTCACTGCAAATAGTGTAAAACATATTCTTTTTGTTAAGGTAGACGTCCACCAGAGACGGACGGGTGGACGAGCCGGCCCGCTGGCCCTTTGCCTGCCTTGTAAAAAGTTATAAGTGCGTCCATTAGAAGCGCGTCGCATTGGAGCAGACGTTAGGGGATTTATGTGTTAAATATTTTTTCATCCGTCTGTCTCTTGTGGACTTATACCTTTACAGTTTGACTCTTTTTTACACTTTTAATTAGTTGTGTTAATGCCTTTTAAAGTTTATTATAATATAAATTTATACTTGCACCATAAATTCTAGCATTAATTATTTTGCGTTAACTAAAAAAAATTAGTAAAAATGAATAGTTTGATGATTAATTTAAAAGAAATTAAAGTAATAAATTTGGATAGCTTAAAAATTTATGTTTTGTGTTAAATGTCAAAATCTTTGACAAAAATATTTGCTCCTACTTATTTTTTACTTACTAAAGTTCAAGGTCGACCGAATAAAAAGAAAACATGTATTCTTGTGTGCGTTGCTTTTAAAAATAACCGTAATTACCACAAACATAGCCACAGCGACTTTAAAAAAGCTCGAAGTTTATAAAGGCAACTGAACACAAAATCAGCAAACCCAAGGGACAAAAAGAACTAAACAAACAAACTTTGTAAATGCGGTAATGGCTAGGTGAGATAGATAACACTAAATTGAACTAAGTACTTCAGGGTCCATTATAGTATGGGAGCCCACGATGCTAAATCGGGATTTAGTCTGGCGTTATATAGAGACATTGGGTTGCAAAGCTTAGATAATAAGAAGAATCGTATCGGATTATATATTTTTCGTTATCCTTAAATCATTTCAGAAAATTTAATGTTTTTTAAGTATACAATTTCTAAATATTATTGGTATTTTTTCTAAATTTTGGTTTTTTAAGGAATCAGTGCTGAGATAAAAAGGTTAATACGAGTATAGCCCCTAAAAATTATCGCATAACCCAGTGTTTTTCTCGTATTTTTTAATAAATTTGTGTATTAACACCATCACCATTAAGTAAAAAAAATATATCAGAAATAAATAAGGGTATCATTTAATCATAAATTTGATTACTCCCTTTTAGCAGTACATCATACAAGGAGATTAAAAATGCTTTCTTTTTTTTTCAAAAACTTTTAATTACCCTGTAAGATGTATTGCTAACAGTCAATAACAACGGTATTTAAGTCCCGTGTCAACAAACTCCCTCTAACCTCGCTTAAGACACCCACGGTACGTTAGTATTTAGGCTTTTAGCCTTCGTGGTTTGTCCAAAGATAAAAAAATCTTTAAAAAAGCCACGTTCGAGAATATTAAAACCACGTTTTTTTTTCACAACTTTGTAGCCCTCCGCTTTCTTTACTCTTAAATTGTCAGATTAGGGAAATATACACTGTTTAGCATGTAATTAACTTAACCCATTTAAATCTGACGCGCTCGAAAATTATTAATGAATATATTTTTATTTTTTATTATCGACCTTGTATACGGGGCTCATATTTGGTGGAGATACCGGGTACAAAGTATCATCCGGTATATTAATCTGCCTTGCTGTAGTAATTCCAGAAATCCCACTTTGAGCTCCCCTACCCTTAAAATGATGCTTTTGTAGGTTTATCATTTTATTTTGGATTATATTGAAGCCTGTAGATGTTTTGCTTTAAAACAAGTGTTATTTAACTTAATTTATCACGTAACCTATTTCGGTAATGGTGCAGCCTAATATACAGGGTCTGTCTAAAGGCCTGTACAAAATGCTACCGAAAATTCCTTTGACCAAAATACAACGATCTAATGCAATTTACCTTAGTCGAAAATTTGATCGTTGGTTAGATGGAGAGTGTAATTTTATTTTAGTGCTTCTAGTTTTTTATATATATATATATTTCAAATTTCTTTACGAAATTCAATATTGGGGAATTCTTAACGCTGAGAAATCAAAATCTGCTCATATTTTTGTTGTAAAATACTTATTTATGTTTAAAATGCCATAACTTATTTTTACCTTTGTATTTTATAAAAGTTTTATTTTCCCACAATGTATAAATAAAAAAGGTATACTTAGTTTATATCGCATTTAAAATATTCCAGAAAAAAGGTTTTAACTCACACAAAAAAATATTTGTATTCCTTTAACCTTTATTTAGGCCACTCACGTTTTTCTAAAAGGTCTGTACAAAGTGCTACTACAAATTCCCTGCGCTTAAATGAAACGGTCTAACACAATTTATCTTTGTTAAATAGTTAATTGTTAAAACGAATAATTCAAAATATTTCAAAACCGGTTGCTCGTAGCAATATTTACTAAGTATACCTTTTTTGTGTAAAACGGTACAGAATAGGGGTCACGAACTGTTTTCATTAGGGGTCCTTTTTTTTCAAATAACATGACCGTCGCGCTACGGTAAAAAACCCGAGCCGGAATCGGTCGGCGATGATTCGTACTCTCCCCCACTTATCGCACTCGCCCTTGCTCGCTTTCACTCGTCTTACGGGCCTCATCTGGACTGCGGTCCGCCAGTTGGTGACCCGGGGTATAGGAAAATGGATTTTATTTACTGTAGTCATAAAATACGAATATTATTAATATATTATTGTTTAAAAAATTTTAACACCCCGTAGTTAAAAAATTAAGACGTTTAGGACATACGTTTATATAAAGTTTTGTCCTATTTTTTATTGAAAAATCATCCTTTAAAGTTTGTGGGTTAAGTTTCTGGACACCCTGTACAAGAGTTGGGTAGTATTCGAATACTCAGTATTCTGAATCCTGCTCAAAATACATTTGGATGGTGTTCTTTCAATACATGTCTGTGTTTGATATTTGGTATTCGACTGAATAGTTCTCTGGTCAATATTCAATATTCTGGATTGTAAATATCTTTTACAGTATTAGGATACTTGCTTTGTATTAGGATTTAGTTAATCCTTTTTTTTGGTATTCAACAAGTATTAATATTTTAATGAATCCTGGTATTCAAGTTTAGCGGTATTTGAGTATTTTTTCCGTTTATATTTAAATTTTAAGTATCCGAATACTTTTAGATAAAGTATTCAAGATTTGTATTCGAATACAGGATTTCAGTATATAACCTAAATCTGCCTAAAGCAAATAACTATGTGATTAAAATTTTCACCATTTGCAATGCTATAATTAGAATCAACATAATTGTCAGTTATAATTAAATCCTTTAATTATATGCATCCCTAAACAACGCTGGTCTAATTACCTATTCAAGTCAGGTGACGCATAAAATATATCTTATGCAAATGAAATGACAAGAGTAATCAGCCGAAATAATTACTAAATCTGGTAATTAATTTATTAATTTGTTTATATAACTTTAAATTTTAACCTAAATTATAGTCCCTGGGCCAGTTATGAAATTCACTTTGATAATAACACTTTTAAAACCTTTTACCTTCTGACGAATCTTTATACCACCATATATGGAAGCGGCGTGTTAAGCCAGCCTATCTTTGTCAAATTTTTTGGGTGTCGGACCGGGCGAACGCGACACTTTTTTGTCGGACAAGTTTACCACTATGTTTTACATGCAATTTTTAAACATTCTGCCAAAAAGATTTAAAAAGTGTTATTATCATAAAGTGAATGTCAATACTGGCCCAGGGACTATTAAATAGCTAGTAAAAATTGACTTTAATTGCAACTCGATAATATGATCTTTCGCATGTGCGTAAAATTTGGATATTGAAAAATGAAGGAAGCTCAACCAAACCTATCGATTTTATAATTATAAATTATCTCTCTTTGTTTTCATTTTTGCTAAGCATCCAATTAAAATTTTGTGTAAAAGGAAAACAAAATTTATACAGGATTTCCAGTAAATTTACCGACAAACTTTAAGAGGTGAGTTAACATTAAAAATTAGAAGAAAAAAACCTCATGTAAACATATTAAACGTCTTAGTTTTTAAACAACGGGGTGTAAATTAAAAAAAACATATGTTTCTTGTTCAATAACTTTTTAACAATTCAGATATTAAAAAAATGAGCAACGCCTTGTATGCGTCAGAAGAGAATTTTTTTCATACAAGAAAAAAAATGTTTACTAGTGTCGTCCATGTGAGGTTTAGGGTAAATATTTTTTAAGAAAATCTGGTACGCCACTGAAATTTCTTAAATATTTTCTTCTAGTGATTTCCCCAGCACATTAAATACAACATTAAATAGTTTAAGATTTTAAAACAGTCCTACAGGAAAAAAGCAACCTACCATGTTCTAACTAGGTGGCCAATTTTACTGAGACAGAGCTCATACGTACTATTCACTAAAAGCTGCGGCCTAAAAAATCCCCGGTGCTGTTTTTTAGAAAGCCCTCTCATATCCTCTCTTTTTAAGAAAACCATTTTGCACCATAACAGTACATTTTTTTAGTAATTTTTTTTATAAACAATAAGAAAACATTAAGGTTTAATATTTTTTTAAAAGTATATTTTACTCGCCCATAAATTTTATGTTATAAATTTTTATATATACCAAACCTCCACAGTTTTTAGATTTTTTATTGGCCGATATTGCGGCGCCAAAGGCATTTGCTGTGTTTTAGGGTATCGTCAATCTTATATTGATTTGTTCAGATCGCAATCGTACTTATTTGGCAATTTGGCAGTTTATCAAAAAGAAAGAGAATTCTAAAGGTTAAAATTTTTGTTAAATAAATAATATCCCAATATATCATATTAAAAATAATTTTTAAAGGGTAATTAAAATATCATATTAAATTTTCTTTCCAGTACGTCTACGGATGGACTTTACAATAAGTAGCATAATGGACTTAAAATTTTATTATTTAAACACTAGCTTCACGTTAGGGAACATTTTTTGTCTTGTACAGGAACTTTTAGAACTACAAAAGTGTAAAAATAGCGTAGCTAATTAAAAAGATTAGATTTAGTTTTTTTTTCACCCTTTCGGGGTCATCCCACCCAGGTCCGACGACTGCCCCCTAGGTGGTGCACTGCAGCCTGAAGGCTTATTGTACCTTGACCCCTACTCCTTCCCATTCACACACCATTCATTCCATAACTTGGATGGTTGTTGCTCGGTCCGCATCCCCGAGCAGAACACCGTGTGCCGTTGCCCAAAACACCGCTGGTGCCGGTCACCCATCCGAATTATGGGCGCGCATTCCACTGCTTAACTCCGGATATCGACGCTTGCCGATACAACCGAAGCCGCCACAAGCGCGCCCTTAGATTTAGTTAGTTAGTTATCTAAAATTTTAGTTAAAAAAAACTAATTTTAATTTTTCATACCAATTTTAAAATAAACTTTCACACTTTTGGCGGTTAAAGTAAACAAGTAATAAAAAAGAAACCAAAACGGTTAATTATCTCAGCAACCGCTAAATATGAACCAAATTTTGTGCCAAGGGGTAACTGAGCACGACGAATTAAAAAATTGTATTTGTAAGGTTGCACAGTTAATAGTTTTCTCTGTAGGTTGGGGAATTTTAAAATTTTAAATGGAATACCCTATTTTTTATTATTGTAATCCATTGCTTGTCTCAACTTTATTATGACCTGATATTATCGTTTTTTTACTCCTGTTAATTTCGGAGAAATGGCATCATGCTTTTTTGAAATTAATACAAAAACGGCTGGGTATGGTTAATTATCTAAAGAACCGATTCAACAAATAGTTGTCAAAATTATTACAGGGGTGAAACTAGACCTTCCCAATTCATGAATAGCATTTTTGCGACGTTTTTAGGATTCTTTAAAAATAGTCCTAAAAAGGAAATAAGAAAATTAAATTATAAAACATCGAAATTGCAAATCCTGAATTCATAATGCCGAGTTACTCCCATGTGCTAATTTTGACAAATTTCGGTTGGATCGTTTTTGAGATAATTGACTATACCTGGTCGTTTCTGTATTCAAGCTTGATGCCATATCTTCGAAATTGACAGGAATAAAAAAGATAATAAACTTAATACAAGCAAATAAATACAATAATAAAAATGGGGTATTCTATATTGTTGTAACGTTCTTAAAAGATCTTTTTAATGGTGGAATAATTAAAAAAAGGTCCCTTTTCCTTTTTCTTTAGTTTTTAATGTTTATTTGTTTCTTTTTTATACTCAAAAGATAATAAATAAAAAACTACGAAATATTTTTACAGGACGTTTTTTTTTATCCTTGGTTATAGTCAAAAGTTAGTGGCAAAATATAAATGAAAACCCTGTACATCCTAAAGCAGCCTTCGGTAAAATGATATTAATATTCTGTTTACAAAAATAAAATTGCTTTCGTACGGCTCCTTTGTTAAAAGTAATTAAAACTCTAGTTGGGAACTCCTTTATTCCGGACTTAATAATGCTTTAGTCCGCTCTGGCGTCGAGACAAAACTTTCGACTCTAAAATTTTTTAATTAGGTCTATCGGCTGAGTGCTTAGTTTTGCCATTAAAGCTTATTAAAATTTTTTAACTAATTTTTTAAGTAGTAAATTAAATTTCAAGCTTCCTTAAATATTTTTGTTCCGTTTTTTTTCGGTACCTTTTTTTTTTTGTTTTTAGTTAAAAAAAATCATTTTTATTTTTTAGAAAGATAAAAAATTATATATCTGTATACATCAAATCATAGGTATACTGTGGTTGTCTAAATTCAGGACTCCTAACTCCTAACTTTTGAATTGTTTGGTATTTTATCATAAAAATTTGAGGACAGCATAAACCAAATTTAAGACACGAAATGATATAAATGTCAAACTGACAGCTGGGCGCCATTTTGAAAATTAAAATTAAATGGACTGAGAGGTATTGTGGCACATCATTTTAAAGCTCCTGATAAGTACTTTATAACCCCAGAATATAAAGTCAATACCTTTACCTACTACAAAATGGCGGTACTTTGAAAATTACCTCAAACCTCATTTAAATGGCCATATTTTCGCATCTAATTAACTTAGATACACATAATGTAGAATTTTCTTAAAGATTGTTTAGTGATTTATTTAATAGTAATATTGGTAATACTATACAGGGTAGGACAAAAAGTATAGATTTTTATAATGACGCACCCTGTATATTATATCAACATTAGAAAGATATCTAAAAGGCCTTTAAGAAAATACCACATAAGGTATCTATAATCTAACTTTATTGGTTTTGAAGATATGGCCATCCAAATCAGATATTCAGGTAAATTTTTAAAGTACCGCCATTTATTGGAAGGTAAAGGTATTTACTTTATATTCCGAGGTTCCAAAATTCGTCAGGAGCTTTAAAATGATGTGCCAAAGACCCACCATTTCATTTAATTTTTGTTTTCAAATGACGCCCAGCTCTAAGTTTAACATTTATATCTGTCATTTCTTGTCTTAAATTTGGTTTGTGTTGTCTTACTAAGTCCTCAAATTTTCATGAAAATTTTAATCAATTTAAAAGTTAAGAGGGGGTCCTGACTTTAGACAAGCACTGTATGCCTTTTAATTACTTCTTTTAAAAAATACATTTTGCGCAATAAATAAAGAAATATTTATTTGTAATATTTATACTTCCTCAAAAAATCGTTAGTATAATACTCGGAGTCGTAAAATGCGAGTTGGCGAAAAAAAACCTTGGTAGCATTGTGCAGTTTTCCTTAGCTAATTATAACTTACATTGTTACTATTTAAACGATTAAATAAATTAATTTTTTGGTTTTAAAAACATGCACTAAAAGTAATATTTTAGACTACGAAAAACAGAAAATATATTCACAGATAGACATACGCTACGCGATTTTCATGGCGCGCAATTTGGCCTATCGGACGCTGGTTTGCTCGCGTAAAGCTTAGTTCATTTATTTACGAAATGCGGATTGCGGAACGTGTTCTAATTGGTCAATTTTGAACGACACATTTGAAGTTAATTAACTCTATCAGTTAAAAATTCCAGGGTAAAACGACATACTTTTGTTTATCCGTATTTTTTCTATAACATCACTCTTTTAGACGTACCGTTAATTACCAGGATGGTACAATGGCATGGGTCCACTTAGAGCAAACCATACATTTAAACTACAATTCTTTTGATTTTAAGTTACTATACCAATCATTGTAGTATATACATGCAACGTCTTCATCTTCTTGGTGTGCTTCTGGTTCGAGTTCATAGTCACTTTTAAAATAATCTATGGTATTTTATGTATGTCTGGTAGTTGAAGGACGGCCAAAAACATTGCGTTAAGATTTCTTTAGAAATTTGATTATGTTTTTTTTCTTTCTTTCTTCATCTTTCTTTTTGAATTCCGTTAGATTTGGAAAACAAGTTCGCAATGAATACTTGGTGTTAGTGCGTTTAGTTCGTTGACTTAAAACTTTTGAAATAGCAAAATTTCTTAGAATGTCACTGGTTTTTTGGTTTGTTCTCTTTTGTAACTATAAGATTCATCTAAATTAACCTCAGATCCTAAAGCAGTGTTATCTCTATTTTCCGTTTTATCTTCAATCTGTAGGATTTGTCGATGGTATTAGTAAATCACAAAATTAAAATTGTTATTTTAATACGTTTTATACACCCTAGTAGTAAGCAGAACTTCGTCGTTTTAGCAGCTATGTCATTTTAGACCCCTTTCCCCTACTCTGCAAAAGAGAAGAAGGATAAATTTTTCCTTAAGAGTTTATATTTCTTGTAGTTTTATTAATTTACATATGTGTTTTTCTACGCCCGTTGCAAATACTTTAAATTTTTGAAAACATATGGCCTGTGATAACCTATCTTAAACAGTCAGTTTAAGAAGCCAGTTTTCATGAAAGTAAGAAAAGGCATTACTATTTTGATTTTTTGTACGCCTTTTTTATAATTATAATTGTATGTTTGTTTAAAGTGTCTTAAAATATTTTTCTTAACTTTATTTTAAAAGCTTAAATTTTTTAAGAAAATTGTATGAAATGTTCAATGAGAAACCTAAGTATAAAGCTGATTATATTTTTAAAAGTTCACGAAAACCTAATTTAAACTTTGTCTCAGAATAATTTTTAAAGAGTTTCTGTCTAAGTCGATTTGTTTTTTACTTTATAATTGGATTTTGTGTTTAAGATAGTTAAACTTCTTTTGAATATAAAGTGTTTAGATTAGTTGCTATGGTGTATTTGAATTCTGTTAATCGTTTGGTTGACGGCATGGATTTTGTTCGTTTTTTTTTACAAATTTTTAGTACTAATATTACCCTGTCCCTACTTCTTTACGGTTACAAAAAACAGTTATAGAATAGATAATAGCATGGTTTACAAGACTATAATAAAATAGTTATTAAACAAAAAATGCTAAATTTCTAAAAATAGTTATTTATGACACAAGGGAAAACAGTTCTAGATGTTAGCTAAAGGTTTTGTTGACTCCTACGCGAAGCGGAAGGAGACAATAAACCGAGAGCCTAAATCTAAATTTTTTCCTGTGTATAATATACTATTTTTTTCTGTGATGAGAAAAAGGACGCCCTATTTAAACCAAAAAAAAAATCATTATTAAACTCAGAAAATTAATCATGTAAAATTTAAAGTTTCAAACTGGTCGACTGATATATTTGAAACACAATTAAACCTTGCATTACTATGGAAACCATTTATCAAATTATTTAGTATCTGTCAATGTAATTTTGTATTTCGACGTATAGCGGTCGTTTAGTAGTAATTTGGATAATTATAAAGATAAAAAATATCTGACCGGACTCCTAATATAAGGTAAAGTTCTGTATAATAAATTATTCTAAAATTAAATATTTACCTTTACTTACGTGTATGTATGTCCGGAAAAAAGTTATTTTATGAACATTTTAGTACCTGTTAACAGAGATACAATGTCAAATTTTTTTCTCGTCATGGAATTTTTTTTTTTAACTTTACATTAGACGAATTCTATTTTATATGTTTTACTAAAAAAACTTTTTTCAGGTATGTATCAATGGTTCATAACAAAAAGGATTGTGGCAAGTATAAAAAAGTATGAAGAGAGAAAAGCAAGTTTGTTTTTTAACTTCTGCACCTACGATCTGAATGTTAAATTGTACAAAAAGAAGATGTGTACGTTGTATATTTTTATATTATGCACACATAAGCTTTTGAAATTAAATTGTTCATTTCTAAAACAACGTAGGTCAAAAATATACCATATTAACTAAAAACAAAAAATATGTCTCATTTTATTTGAGAAATAGGCATAAATAAAAAGAAACCACAATTTCTTAAAAAAGAAAGCACATAAATACAAAATGTGAGTAAACAATGGAGAAATTTTTATTTGTAATTTTTAAATTTAAAAATGCAATTTGCAAAAAGTAAGTTTTTGTATATTTTTTTTTCTTGTGTGGTCTTAAAAATTAACAAATAATTAAAATTAGGGTGACTTAAAAAATTAATAATTATACAAATCTAAATATGTTAAATATTTCTTAGCTGTTCTTTGTATCTCAAAATTCCTATTGTTACAATTTTAAGTCGATGTAAATCTGCCCTTGTTTCTTATTTATTTTTAACAAGAGAACAAATTAACTTCAAGTTTATTTGGTTTTCACAAGTTAGAGAATAACCGGCTGGCTTTATTTTATCGTCAGACATAGCAACATCTTATTTTTCCAATTTTCCTTTTCTATATAATTTTTATTCTTGTGTAAATCAGTTCTTCAAAGTTTTGTCAACAGTGACAGTGAGTGTTTTGATGATTTGTGTACTTTATTTAACTATAAACCCAATTTATAAATGGTTAATTCTAATATACAGGGTGTCCAAGAATATGTGGGCAATCTCTCGGATTTATATAGAACAGATGAAAATAATATAACAAGTTCTTATAATTTTTTTCCTAAAGCTCCTCTTTACAGGGATATGTGCCCTCAAAGGACTCCGCTAAAAATAGTTTTTTCTTAAATAACTTTAATAGTAGTTGATACCATGAAATATTTTTTTATTATAAATACAAGTAAGCACTCTTAAAAATCGTATCCTTGTAAAACATTTGCCTTTATTAGTTCAACAGGGGCGGATTAACCCTTACACAAATGTTTTAATTTTTTTACACCCTGAATAAAAAAATATTTTTGGGTAGCCTAAATCCTTACCTAAAAAAAGGTACTCTTGTTAGATGTCGATAAATTCAAGTGTTTTTGACAAAAACAAGTTTTTGTTTGGTAGGGACATCTAAAAACATGACGTTATTCTGTTGCAAATGGTACTAAAAAAACCTATTAATTTTTTTCGATACCTACAAATAATGCTGGGGCATTGTGAAGGATCCCATAATCCTTGATTATTAAAGCTAGAGAATGCATAAAATTAAAGCCTTTGTCAAACCGACAAAAAAAAATTTATTACAACCCTACTTATTCAAAAAGTTCTTTTTCTCTTCACTTTATCGATATCGGACAGGAGTACTTTTTAAAAATTCTATTTTTATTTTTTTTTATACAGGGCGTAGAAATAATTAGCACCATTGAGTAAGGGTTACTCCGCCTCTGGCAAACTAATGGTTTATAAGAACAACATTTTAAGGAGTCCTAACTAGTATTAATCGTATTAATTTTTTTATTATACCAAGTACTATAAAAGTTATTCAAGAAAAACCGATTTTTAGTGGCGTTATTTTAAGGCCACATATCTCTGTAAAGAGGGACTTAAAGAAAATATTTTATTAAAATTCTTTGGACTTTTGGTGGTTGCTGGACTCGGTCAAAAAAATAAAACAGCAAACTCCACCATCATCCGGAAATATATCGCTTTTCCTACACGATACACAATATACATTTTTTAAAATAAAGATAATGCCAGTCAGTGTATCGCAGTTTTCTAGCTGTCTGTCTACCAACTTTTAAATAGCCAATTTAATTAAATTTCAAATTAAACGACAAGGTAATTTAAACGTATCTTTTGTTTGTTCCATGAAAGGTCATGGTAAAGCAGCCTTCGCATAAAATTGCCAAAGAGACTGACTTCTTTGATAACAAGTGCATGTTAAACTTTCAAAGAAACAAAATTGTGCGCATAAAATGAATTTCCTTTTGTATAGACCAGGGCTAAAGCCTTTAAAAAGGTAAAAAGCAAAAATAATATAGTTAAATGAAGCCCATTGAAAAATTCTAGAGAATATAACAAAAATTAAAGAAGAAATAAATAACGGGCGATGTAAGGTCGGCAAGGGGGAGTGGGGAGAGGGGCTTAAGTATAAAATATGTTTTTTTTCCGATTTCCAGCAAAAGTATAAGTCCTATAAAAGAAAGTAAAATAGCAAAGTTGTAGGCAATAAAATGATCTCAACGTTTGTATTTACGCTTTCTTTACGTAACCTCAACATTTATGTGAAAAATTCAAATGTCCAAGTATTTGGTTTTTATTTCTATCTTTACAAGAAATGAATTGTTTTTACAAAATTTGGCGAAAACGTTTTTTTTTTTCAGGTGACAAATGCTCTGTAATTTTTTGCTTTAAAATATTATTTTTTTACACTATTTAAGTTAATATCAAAAATCTAGCCTTATTTTCAATCGAAAATTCACGTCTCAAAATATCGGCATTTTCAAAAAAGTCGGTTGACTTTTTTTCGTTGAAATCTCTAATTTCTGAAGGTGACATGTAAGGTGTCATTATATACAGAAAGTTATATTCTAACGATGTAAGATAAAATATACTGATGGCCGTTTAAAATTTTAAAGTAGCAGTCCTAGAACCTATACATGGTGTGACGGTACCCAAACCGCCGTCTTTCAGACAAGCAAGCGTTTAGTAGGTACTAGAAGTAGAAGAAAAGTAGAAGAACCTTTCGATTAACAGGTGCATTCCCTAAACCGACTTGTGAAAGGGAACTTATGCGAAGAAACAATGCTGGAGAAGTACTTTAGGCTGTTAAAAATAATTCTGGTAGTAGTACAAAAATAATTTCTGTATTTACTGGACAAGCTCGGATGCTATGCAAGACTCTTTGAAAGAAAACACAACACATTCCTATCATTATTACCTGAAGCAAGAACTTCTTTCCATGAATTTTCCACAAAGAGACCCTCTTTGTGAATGGTGGAGCAATCATTTAAACAGCGAAATATATCGGGATTTTTGGAAAACGATCTACCTCTACTACTTGAAAACGTTTCTCTTCAAATCAGAAGGACTATGTTCTTTTTACATGACGGTGCTTCAGCCCATTTTGAAAGAGGCGTCACTGATTTCCTAAATGAACAATACCCAAATCGATGGATAGGTCGTGGTGCTCCCAGCGCTTGGCCACCGCGATCTTTGGATTTCAACCCGCTAGATTTGTTCATTTGGGGACATGTAAATGCACTTACCTATTTAATGGGAAAACCTAATAATTAGGATTATATTCGGAAGATTCGTGCATCGTTTTATAAAATAAAAAATAATATAGAGAACTACAACTGGGAACAAGAGCTGCAAAGAAGGGTGGAATTATGGATTGCAAAGGTCAAATGTCATATTGAGCATTTTTAATAATTGCTCATCGTCTTTATTGAAATGAATCACACTTTCTCTTAAGCTTTAAACTTTAAACCCAGGTAATTTAAGAACCGTAAGGTATTCGAAAAAAGTTAATAAAATCATTTATGCTTAAAATAAGTGATATAATTCATATCCAAAGTAATTCGGATACCTCGGAGGCCCCCTGTATATTTCTGTTATATGCGTACGTAATATAAAAATTGCCATTTATTAGATTATAAGGTAAATACAGGGTGTAATTTACATGATGGGTATAATACAGGGTATGATTCCTTAGCTTATTTTAAGAAGAAAAGTTCATATAAATATGTCCTTAACCTCTTAACTTTTGAAATACAAAGTGTTAAGTTTTAAAAAAAAATCTTTTAGATATTTTACCTATATATTACCTATTCTTTACCCCATTTTGTTTCATATATTAATGACATTAAGGGGGTAATTTATAACCAACTTAATTACAATTAGTAACTCCCGTGGCGTCTCGAGAGGCAACTGAAGGAATATTTCCAACAAAAAAACGGTACGCCACTGATTGTGCAAAATCGTTGTGTTTTTTTTTAACTAAGCAAAATTAAAAAAAAAACTGTTTTCATGTCTCCCAATTTTTTTCCGTATCTTGTTTAGTTTAAGGGAAAAAATAAAATTTACTTAACTGAATATTTTTAGACCATAAAAGAAGCATTCCGGGATCTTTGTCTTTTAAAAATTGGGTTTTATAATTTTTAATTAACAAATATGTAACAAAAATAATAAATACCTATTTAAATAAGGTGTATATCCAGTATAAGTTTTTACTAAAATAGGTGTTTTTAAAATTTTTTGGTTTTTTGAAAATTTTAGCACCCCGTATCTTAAAAGTTAAGACGTTTAGGACATATATTCATTTGAACTTTTTTCCTAAATAAACCTAAGAAATCATACCCAGTATTTTTAGTCATTAAATAAAGTACACCCTGTATATTTTCTGCTACTGAAGTAAATTTAATGTAGTTTTAAAGTAAGTAAGCATTTTGGTGTTCTTTGTGTATTGATATTTCCTTTTGGGGATACAAAGGTTTTAAACTTTTCTCGTAGTTTAAGGAACAAAACGTGTCTCAAATTGTAAAAGAGCTGAGATCGCTGAAATTTGAGAAATCATTAAGCAACCAAGATTTTTATAACTTTTATCAGTTTGTTCGTTTAAAAAAATTTTTATGCCTTTTATATTTACCGGTCAATGTTTAAAAAATATAGTTTTACATTAAATGTCATAGAAAATTAAGTATATGCAAAAAGAAAATAATAAAGCTTTTAAAAACTTACAAACAATTTTAATAATTTAATTTTAAAGTAAAAAATGCAATTTTACAGTATTTTTAAGGTTTTAATACAACAAAAAATTACACCCATTTGCTTTACGGATCATTTTTTTTATTAATTTGGTATGCAAACGAACGTATAGCAAAAGCGCTGCCTAAAAAAAAGAACACCCTACAATTTTTGGACACACCCTCTATAATGTCAAACTTTATTTATATACATGCGAATGTAAGTTATTAAAATATTTATTTTTAAATAATATAAAAGGTTTCTAAACATTGTAAGAATTTTTTAAAGTTTAAAATTTAAAACTTTTCCACGGCTTTATGTAAAATAATTGAAAAAAAATCAAAATATTCTTCCTGCAAAATAAGAAAAGGTATTACTATAAAGGGTGACATAAAAATTTAAATATTTATGTTTTTTTGTTAGGTAGGTAGCCTTGACCATAACTTTTTAGGCAACCCAATAACAATTTATTTGTTTAAAAATTTGGTAAAAAGATGGTTGAAAGTCAAACACATTATGGATCTTCGACTATAAGTATAAGTATTCTACAGGGTGTCCCAGGATAAGTATTAAAACAGTCCAAAACTAATAAATACAAAATTTTACTCCGATTGGTAATATACACAAATTTTTATCACGTAGTTTAAAAAGTTAGACGTTAAGGACAAAAAATGTTTATAGGAAGTTTTTTCTAATTTTCTCTTGTAGAATCACCCCTTAAAGTTTGTTGGTATAGTTACTGGACACCCTGTATACAGTGTGTTAACGTAAGTTGGCGTCATATAAAAACTTTTTATTATTAATTTTACGAAAAAATGTTATTCTTAATAAAAAGTTCTGCATGTTTCAAAACCTAAAAAGCAACCATCAGATATAAAATTGTATCTGTCATCTACGAGATTTGACCAAAAATGTTATTTTTGTTCAAGAGTAAAGTACCTGTGTGTTTCTTTATATCAATAATTGTTATAAAGAAAAGATGTTTGGAATTACAAATTATTTCTAAATTCGCAATTTGGTTTATTTACAAAAAAAAAAAACATTTATGATTTATTTTTCTGCGATAATGGTGAAAATTTGGGTTTGTACATTAGTGTACTACATTTTATGATTACAAATGTCATTGGACGGTTTTAAATAAACTTTTTAAATTTACTATTATTAAAATAAGAAAAATGTACAATGCACTAATGTAGAAATTTAAATTTTCTTGATTTTCGCAAAAAAATAGGAAATTAACCAAATTGCATATTTAAAAGTAACTTTTAATTCTGAACTTTGTTCTTTATAAAAATCTGCAATTTCAGCAACAATACAGGTACTTTATTCCTGAGCAAAAATTACATTTTTGACAACCTCGTAGATGACTGACACAATTTAATATCTGATGTTTGCTTTTTAGGTTTTGGACCAAGCAGAACCTTTTTTAAAGAATACCTTTTTTCGTAAAATTAATAACAAAAAGTTTCTTTATGACGCCAACTTGCGTAGACACACTGTATAAAAATATAAAAAACAATGTTACACATTCAAAGTCGTAAATGGCAAAATTATAATCCTTTGTGAATCTTCAGCATACTCTAACATCAAACATGTAAGAGTAACGATATTCGCGACGGTTTTGTTAAAAGGAGTTCATTTTGCGCGCCTGATTTTGTTTCCTTTGTGAGTTTATCAAGCGATGTTGTCAAAGCAATCAGGTTCACGCTGAATAGAAGTATGTAACGCGACAATCTTGTCGGAAGAAATAAGTCCTTGTCATGCATGAATAGCGCAAACGGATAAATAATAGGAATATTTTCACACGACTTAAGTTACAGTAGTAGTAGTATACAGTGCGTCGGTAAAATCTTGCACAAATACAATAACTTTTATGTTGCAATCGCTAAAACACGGAAAGCTTTTTGTTAGGTCGTGCAATTTTTTGATACAAATTATACTGGGTGTCCTAAAAAGTGTAACTATTGTGAACACCTAGTATAAAAAAGTATACATTTTGGGAATTTTAAAAATATACATTTTTGGGAATTTTAAAATAAGTATACATTTTAATTAGTTTACTTAACATTGGGAAATTTGCTACATAAAAATATACGTGAGGTGTCAAGGTCTTAAAAGTATAAATTAAACAATTTTCTAGGTTACTTTTATAATAATAAAATAAAAACATTAAACAAACTGGGTAGCGTAGAAATGCAAAACAAACACTGGAAAATTTGATATTTAAAGAAGAGAGAAAGAAATTAAAAGGGATTTTTTTATCAGATAAGAAGTAGTTAGTGAAGTCAAGTAAAAAGTAAAAGTTTTAGTTAAGCCCCGTACGGGCTACCCCTAGTGGGGGTATGCCCGTACTAAATTAAGTTAGTTCAATAAGTTAAGTTGGTTCTAAAAAATGCGAAGTTAGTTTTGATGGTCCACCGGTCTCATTGTCCCAAGAAAATAGTTCCATATGGTACATTTGCCCCAAGTGACGTAAAGTGACCCTGTATGTATATTCAAAATATACGTCACACTATTTATAACTTTACTTTTAAAACGGAACACCCTGTATATTACTGAATTTTTAAATGTTTGATACGTTTTATGTTTTATAGTTATTTTATCTAGTCACTAATAAAATGACAATTCGTCCACTTTTGGCAAGACAATGTGTCAATATGTCAATATTACTTACCCTGAATTATTAATTTTTTACGTTTTAAAATGACACCTGTTTTATGAATTCACAGAATGAGCCATACCCACGTACTTAAAATGGCTCATTTTTAACGGTAAATATTCCAAAAACTGTTAAACATGGGAGGTTTTACACAGAAAAAAAATGTCTCAATTCAAATTAATCTTCTTTGACTCAAGACATGTTGTGAGTTGTATATAACGAAAAGAATATATTCTCATTTGTAATTGATATTCTTCAAAGCATCTTTTGGCACAAACATAAAGATACCTGGATTCAGTTAGGTAAACATGATTTTTAGGCTTAAGAATTTTAATGCTCTCTTTGTAGATAATATTTTTCGACTTGATTATTCAACTTAAATTTGTTTTGAGTAAAGAATAGCAATACAACTTTGTCTTGGCTAAAGATATTTTAGTTTTCCCATTAAAAAAGGTTTTCTTAAATATCGCTTATCCTATTATTCTTTATTTAAGACAAACCTTGCCTTATTTAAAAAATATAAAGGGTGTTGCGAAAATAATGCATTAAATTTCAATGGCATATTCTACGTCGAAAATGAGCCCTTGATTCCTATATAAATTATTTGTCCGGAAACGCGTTTTTAGAGATAGAGGGTATTAAATTTCTAAGTAAAAAATATTTTTTAATCATAATTTTTAAACTGCTTTAAATATTTTATTGGTATTTGGTATATTGGCTTAACAGCAGCAAAAGACATTTCTTTTTGTGTGAAATATTTAAAAAAAACAGTGACGTCTGTACTATATTTGTATGGACTATTTTTCAAGAGAAAAATGATGCGCCACTGCTTTTATCTAGGTAAAATAAAAGCTTTACAAAAATTATTTAAAATTTGATGTCTTAAATGTTTATAATTTTTGTCATTATTTTCGCAAATTTGTCATGCTTCAGAGTGGTTTTTATTTATTTATTTTTATTTTTTGAAAACTATGCATTGTTTGAGAAAAGTCAAGAGATCAAATTTGTTCCAGTTTTAATAGGGATTTTCAAAATAGTTTTTATTTTGGGAAAAAACAGTGGCGCACCATTTTTTTTGAAAAATAATCCATGCAAATATGGTAAGAATGTCACTGGTATCTTTTTTAAATAATTTACATAGAAAGAAATGTCTTTTGCTGCTTTTAAGCGATGTAACAAATACAAATTAAATATCTAACGCGGTTTAAATATTATAGTAGGCTTAGCGACGGTTAATCCGACCCCCTGCATTAGCGCTACGTCATCCTCTCCGTCGTGGGTCCACTGCTAATTGATTTGCGCAACACGTGGAGCCGGAGCCCTAAATCCGGGGCGGAGACCTAAATTGGCGACCAAGCCCTAAATCGGATCCAGAGACCTAAACCGGGCCCAGAGACCTAAATCCGGAGCAGAGTTCTAAACTGAAGGGGCCTAGTGGAAAGAGCCAAGTGGGCGGAGCCAAGTAGGAGAAGTCGAGTGGGTCGGGGAAATGGAGAGGAGGTAAAGTGGGAAAAGTGGGGGTCGGATCAACCGTCGCTAAGCCTACTTATTATGATAAAAAAGTTTTTTTCTTAGAATTTTAACGCCCTGTATATATAAAAGAAAGCGTTTCCGGACATATGTTTATATAGGAAACTAGGGCTTATTTTCGACGTAGAAATTTGATGCATGAATTTCGGAACGCCCTGTATACTTAATTGAAGAATATAATAAAGTAACAATAATATCATTTTATAAAAAGATAATGTAACTTCTTGGAGCAAAAATTAAAAAAAAATAGTTTAAACTTTAAAAATATATTTCCAAGAAGAAGATTACGTTTAAACAAAATAATTTTGGAGTAAAGATAAATATTATTTTCTTATTCTTCTTGCAAAAATTCTTTGTTCTGTGTATTAATTTAATTAAAGTTTTATATCGTTATTATTATTTTTTTTTTTTGGGCATCCTGTACTGTTGGTATGTGTTAAAAAATGCGCCATTTAGTAAAAACCTTGACGCGTGCTTTTGCTTTTTCACAAAAATGATTACCTAAATTTTAATTGTGCCAAACTTATATTCACATAAGCAATGCTTTATATTTAAGGTAGTGTAGTAGGCTCCTCTAGATAACTAGCTTAATTCAATACTTAAAACGTATCAAAATATTTTTTGACACTCTGTTTCTTCCCTATTATCATCCAATAATTTCTAATATTTTGTGGCAAACGGAACCTGTTGTTTCTCTTTGTATTAATATTTAGTGAAAACTTTATATAATTATCTAATATGCCTATTAAAACCTTTTAAAGAGCATTAACCTCTTAGTTATACATTTGTTATATAGTGCGTCTCCTACGAAGTCAAAGTTTATTATCGATCCATTGTCCATATTTTGACCCTAAACTTTTGGAAAGTTTTGTTAGTAAATTCTTATTTGTTTACAGATGGTTTGGTATTAACCCCTTCTCTAATCTTTACTCTAACTTTGCGAATGTCTGTACCACATTTGACCCTGTGTCAATCTCATAAAATATAACTTAGGAGGGTTTAATCTATTCTTTACATCTTATGGTTTCTTATAAAATAGAAGATTGTAATACCCTAATAAAATGTTTTATGGTAAAGATTTCTTTATTTTTATAACTATTAGTTTTAGATTTATTTAAAGTTATTATTTTTTTATTATTATTTTGCCCCATTTTAATACTTGTATTATTTTTTAAGAGAAAATTGTAATGTTCTTCAATATTGGCTTGTGTTTGTTAATTTCTTTGTAATATTTATGCACGGCAAAAAAATTTAAAACAACGATTGTTTTTTTTTAATTTGACAAAATTAATACTGACCGTTTTTACACTTGAATTCTTAATCTAAAAATTTGTTGCTGCTCACGAAATTGTTTGGCACAGTGTTACAGAGTCAGCAACAAAATAAAAACCGAAAAATTGGTGATCAGTTTAATGATAAACTGGTAACCCCAGATTTACACCCGATTCTTCCAGGTAAAATTTAATCCGAAAGATTGTTGCTGCTCACGAAATTGTTTGTTATAATGTAAAGAGTCTGCAATAAAATAGAAACCGGAAGTCGGGTAAAAATGGATGTTGGTTTGATGATAAACTGGTCACGCCTATACACTCATTTTTTCAGGTAAAATCAATCTAAAAATGTGTTGCTGGTAACGAAATCATTTATTTAAACGTACGGGTCCGAACTTTGCGGCAGACAGCGAACCGCCGACGCAAGCGCCAAAATGAAGTCCTTTGGGAGTAGCGCTTGCATCGGCAGTTTGCTGCCTGCCGCGGTGCTCGGAACCGTATCTTTAGTGTTCGCCAGTTTTACAGATTTTGGTTTTAAATATATTTAGACGCTAACATAGTTATATATGTAAGCACCAAATAAAGATAAAAGTTTCCAATTTTAAAACATACAACATTACAGAAAAAAATGAAGAAGAAAAAGTACGTGTAAGCGCAAAACTGGGGAAATTTACAACAATGCCGA
This sequence comes from Listronotus bonariensis, assembly GCA_014170235.1. Classification (NCBI taxonomy): domain Eukaryota; kingdom Metazoa; phylum Arthropoda; class Insecta; order Coleoptera; family Curculionidae; genus Listronotus; species Listronotus bonariensis. The sequence goes on along the minus strand of JACEGR010002498.1, from coordinate 9,123 downwards.
TATCACTATTTAATTTCACATGAACAAAAAATCTTAGATAGCAAATTACAGTACTTTTTCCTAACCCAGTATGTTATAATTAAAATTTGAAAACTACAGATCTTCAGTTTAATTTCCAGTAATATTGCCATAACTGCTTACAAGCTCAAATAAGCCATTAGTCGTAGTGCTACACTATATAGAGTTTGGATTGAATTACTAACACACTTCTAGGTAATTAGTATATGGCGCAGAACATTCCAGATTATTGCTACTCTGAATATAAGCTTTGAAGGTTCTTAGGAAAATGTGGTATGTGGTGTATTTTAAGGTAACAAGGATATTTGTTTTAAGTAAAGTTCACATTATAGTTAGGGATCCCTGGACCATTTTTACAAGTCATTTCTAACAAGCCAATTTTTTGTGAGTAGCTTCATTTTGATGAGACGCCCAATTTTTTTCCTTACAACAATTTTTGTTGGTGGTAGCTTACAGGGGTAGCAGGAATTAGGCGTGTTGATTTGACAGATATCAAAATTTATTACAAACAGGGATTTTCCCTGTTTATTTTTAAGATAATTATCTAAATAAACCTAAAAATATTTGTACTACAAAATGTAAGATTTCTCCTATCACCAACATGTATGGTTAACGATGTCGTGGAAAGCAACTAGCCAACCAGGTGATTTTTTTTGTTAATTAAATAATATTTATGTAATTTTACACCCACATTGTCCTACAAATTACGTAGTAACGTCATTCTGGTTTTTTGATATTTATCAAATCCAAATATTTAATCTCTGCTACCCCTGTATGCTACCAACAACAAAAATTGTTGTAAGGAATAAAGTTGGTCGTCTCGTCAAAATGAAGTTACTTACGAAAAATTAGCTTGTTAGTAATGACTTTGAAAAAATGGTCCAGGGATTCCTAACTATTAGGGCGTTTTCCTTAGCCTTTATAATAATGTTTACCATTTTATACAGGGTATTTTATTAAGGGTGGATATGTAGCATACCTCGAAAGGTAATTGTCATAGGACATTAGGAAAAAATTCTCTTAAGAAAATCGACTGTAAAACAGCTAAAAATTGTGTTTAAGTTTCTAACTATACCGCTAGGGGCGCTAGCAACTATAGTCGTTTATAAAAATATATTTTTCTCGAAAATCACCAGTATAACTAAAAAACAATAATAACATGGTATTGCCAGTGGAATTCTGCATTTTTTAGTTTTCTTATCTACTTTTTTTTTGTGGGGCGTAAAAATATGGGCTGCAGGGAAGAGGGAATGTTCAATCAAAATTCTTAAAATTCTGGTTTGCCTTAACAAAATTTAACAAACTTGGTTTTATTTTAAAGAGGGACATTTTATTATTGCTAATTATACAGTCGTCTCCCTTCTGACTTCTGAACCATTATTATAGTATAGTTTAAAGAAACTTGGAACGATAATATATAACCAAGGTCTGCTTTTTGACATATTAGTGACAGCTCTAAATGTCAAGTTGATAACTCTAAATGTCAAGTTGACAGCTCTAAATGTCAAAGGAACAGCTGGGCGCCAACGCAACCGCTACCGCGACTTAAACAGCCGAGGATCTACCCGAAAGAGGAAGGAGAACAACATAATAAAAAATTAGCCAACCTAAAATTTTTTGTTTTCCCGACGTTGCTACCTCCCGGACTATCAACGTTAAGTTATAATTAATAATAATGAAGCTACAACTCTAAAAATTGGGATATGTCCTACTAAAATGTTCTTCTTCTTTTTAATTTTTTAATTTAATCTAGCTTTAATATTTTTTTAGTTATAGCTACAAAACGGAGACGTCTCTTTTTTCCATTTTTTTTTTTGTTATAACACTTGCAATTTTTATGTTTTTTTCTTTTTTTTTATCTTTGTGACATCCCACCAAGGCATATGCCCAAATACTAGGGTTTCGTGGGTGTCGGGTTATTAGATGTTTAACCAATCGTTTCCCCTATTCCGTCAACGTTGTCCAAAACATACAGTTATGCATTTCACATCACCTTTTAGACAATGCGTTAGTGCCACCACGGTCGTTATTTTTTTTGTTTAATAACTTCTACCTAAATATGTCTCCCCCGCTGGGAATCGAACCGGCGACTTCTGGCTTCGAAGATCAAAGCAAAACAAAGTGCGGGATTATAAAAAAAAACATTTTCCAGAATTTTTTCTGAATCAAAAATATTAACAACCATGTTTTTACGATTACGAGAACACTTCTCGACTAGACTACAATTGCTGACACTGTAATTATTGTTTGCACAAATTTTTAAATTGTGATGGATGACATAATGCTTATTCAAGAAATTAAATAACAAATTAGATAAGATAAACCTAACTGTGTGTAATGTTACATACATTAACCACCTGAACAATTCGTTGGTTTCTGAAATAATCTGATTTCCAATAACGACTTGTTCAAGCTACACAACTATAATTTCCAATTTGTGAGATCGATTTGAGGTCGGAATACAGTTAATTTAGCCTGTCCCTATAATTTAACGCTAAAATTTCAGGACTGATTTAACTTTTGCGCCGCAAATAAACAGAAGTCGGTTAAATTAAATGAACGATACATTGTATTTCCATTTTCATTTGGAGTTAATTTAAACCAAGATAAAGTACTTTTGTTGGAAGCCTAAAATAACACTCCTGCTAATATCCCGTTCTTGCGATTTGTTGCCATAGCGGTAATGGCAATATCCTTTTTAATTAAGTCGATACCAAAGATTTACTTTATTAAAAATAAAAAGTGGGGTATATATTTTAACAACGGTTTTTATAGGTTAATAACAGAATCTTACAAGTATGAAAGAGTTTACTTAGTTTGGCAGGTAGCAACGCCAAGAAAATATATTTTGAAGTTGTGAAAGTAATTTAAGTTGGCTGATTTTTTAATATATTGTTCTCCCTCCTCTTTCGGGTAGATCCTCGGCTGTTTGGCTAGCGGAAGCGGTTGATCTTGACATTTAGAGCTGTCATTGATATGTCAAAAAATGCGGACTTTGGTCATATATTATTCTTCCAAGTTTTATCAAAATATACCAAACAGTTCAGAAGTTAGAAGGGGGACGACTGTCAACAATGATAAAAGTGTCTGGCATTAAAAAACATTGGTATTTGGTAAACCTATTTAAAGACAAGAAATTAAAAATTAGGTTTTTATAATGTTTTTAAAACTTTGGATTATTACCTGTACAGGTAGGATGCGAACTAATAAACGCAACTATCGGAAGAGGAAGTAGAACAACATATCAAAAAATCGGTTGAGCTAAAATTATTTTTCGAAAGCGTTGCTACCTTCTATACTAGTATTTGATCAAGCGATGTTATAATTGTTTTCTCTGTGTTGTTACCTTAATAACACAAACGTGGTCATTATACGGCAATCAGGTATATTTTTACGGTATTTTTTAAATGGTTAGATGGTACAAATCGAAAGCAATAAAAAAGTTGTGACTGAAAGAAATGTATTTTTATTTAGTTAAGATATTAAAGTTACCACTAGATCTAAATAGTTCATGTCCAGAAATTCTAGATAGTACCAATTTACACTTAATTCTAAACGTGTCAAAAATTATAAAATTAAGTGCATTTTTTGCACTTGGACACTCTGTATCTTCATTATTATTAACTTTTAAATTGAAGTATGTTTCATTTAATTCTAATACTTTAGCATAAGAAATCTGGGTACTATCAAAGACAATTATAGTTTCACCATAGACTCCCAGAACCATGCTAAATTTTTGGTTATCAGTTTGGACGCTGGCTTGGCTGAATTTATGAAGAGGCAAATTATACGTACTGTTTACGTGTGTACTCGATGGATACCCGCTCCATAAATACCACGAAGCGAGCGTCCAAGCTGTTGACCAAAAATTTAGCATTGTTCTGGGTGTCTATAGTGAAACCACAATTGTCTTTGGTACTATTAATAAGCCGTATAAAAAACAAGGAAAGATTTAATGTTTTTACTTTATGCTTTTTAAAAAAATAAGCCTACTAATTATACAGGATGTTTTCTAATTACTAAGGAGAGTTATTTCTTGCCATTTAATGAATAAAAGTTTCCATAAACATACAGTGTGTCTACGTAAGTTGGGGTTATATGAGAAACTTTTTATTAATAATTTTACGAAGAAAAGTTATTTTTTATAAAAGTTCTGCATGTTTCAAAACCTCAAATGCAACCATCAGATATTAAATTATATCAGTCATCTACGAGGTTTGGCCAAACGCGTAAATTTTGCTTAATAGTAAAATACCTTTGCTAAGCTAATATCGAAAATTGTTATAACCAAAAGATGTTTGAAATTAATATGGAATTTTGTTTATTTACAAAAAAAAAACATGTTTTCTCAATTTTTTTTTTTTGTTAAAATCGAGAAAATTTAAGTTTGTAAGTTAGTGCATTGTACCTCGTCCTTGTATTGTAACAGTAAAATTAAAAAGTTTATTTGGAATTATTAGGAAACAGAAATGTCACTGACTTTATATGGAGTTTTTATTATTATTATTTTTTTTTAATTAGGCTTAAAGTACAACTTTTTAGTATCTCATTTTTTCTATTTGTCTTTAATTAAATTGAAGCCACTGTAAGTCATTTCTAAAAGTATCTGCAAACATCAAATAAAATTAATAATTTAAAAATAAACAATTTCTATTATAGTAAATAGAGATAATAACAATTTTCAATAAAATTGCTAATTTATTTAAAGGCAAACAATTATTTATTTTTATTTTTGTTTTTATAATTTATTTTTATATAAGTACATTTATTATAAATAAAATGACTTTACTACTTTTTTCTCTTAAAAAAGCTAGATACGAGAAGAATACAAGCGACTAAAAAGTTGCGTTTTATTTCTCAATGTGTGGTGCCCAATGAGACGGCACTAGACACAATAATCTTAACCTAGGTAATGTTTTACACGCGTTTTTAATATTAAATAATAAGTGTATTGAATTTAAACCAAATCGGTAAAGGGGTTTTTAAGATATTTTTAGAATACCGATTTTTTTAACGCCCTGTACTTCAGAAGGAAGACCGGTCATATGTTTATAGAACCGTTTTTTATAAAATGGCGTAGGAAATAAGCCTCTAAAATTTTGTACCGTAGTTAGGAAACATGCTGTGATAGTTTATTAAAATATAATGTATAGTGTCTTTTTACGTATTAAATGCTTTATTTAAAGCCCAAAATAGAAAAAAATGTTTACCTAAAAAATTTAAACTTTTTATATGTATCACATGATTACCACACTTTAAGAACGGCTTAAAGATTTTTAAGGACTATTTCTGCTTTAAAATATAAGATTAATCTTTTTACCCTAAATTTTACGTAGACTATTAGCATACCACTCCAACCAGAAATCCTTTACCGTATACATGTAAATAGGCAAATCCGTCGTCACAGTTTACTTTAGGTCCTTTACGGGCCACAAACCCTTTTCCAATTTAAAAGTTAAATATTTACTTATGTATGTACCGGGTGTTAAGTTATAAATTTACACCCCCTTAACTTTTTATTATTTATTGTTTAAAATAAATAAAAAGAGTAATTGTTTCAGTTAATTCTGTAGTTTCCGAATTGGTAGTCAGATTTTCATTATCTTTAGATATACAGGGTATGCCAAAACGTATAATTTTTTAAATGGAACACCCCATATATTATTTCACCATTGAAAGAAAAATTATTTCAAAAAGCTTTAGAAAATACCACGTTTCATATACCTATCTTAATCGGAATATGGCCATGCAAATTATTAATTTCCATTAGAAACGTAAAAACTTGCAACCGCCTTACTTTTTATTTTTTAACGTATAAAGAAAAGTAAAACAAAATTTTGTTAGAATGATTCTGGAGTATCTGTATCTTTCATCAAAATTATTTTTTTTAATAAGATACACAGGGTTTGACAAGAAGTGTGATTTTTTTAATGGAACACCCTGTATATTAAATCACCATTTAAAAATAATTCAAAAAGCGTTACAAAAATACCATATTTCATGGGTCTATCCTAAAAGGTTTTGGGAATATGGCCAGAAATAAAATTATTGGGCATTTATTGACGTAATATGACCAACCTACATAATTAAAATTTACACTTATTGAAACGGATGTAATTTTGACGCAGAAGTAATAATGCACATTTTGCAACGGGTAAACTTGACGCACAAGCGAAGGGTTCATGGTAATGCTGCTGGTGTTTTTGACACATAATTTTTATACTATCTGTACCTGTACAGGAGAGAATTTAAGCTGATTTTAAATAATATACAAAGTGTTTTTTTTAATACTGCCACACAATTCATGAGCGTGTTTTTGGATTCATAAACATAATCGTTCGCGCGCTATTTAATAATATACCGGAAAATAATAAATAAAAATAAAGTGTGTATTAGTCTTAGGTTTATTAAAGGAATAAAAAAAAGATTTTACTAACCAGAACCAACCATAACCCTAACCTATATTTTGTCTTCGGTAGAAAATATTCGAATAATATCATTGTACATTCACTTCATACTAACCAGAACTAACCAGAACCAACCATAACCCTAACCTATATTTTGTCTTCGATAGAAAATATTCGCATAATATCATTGCACATTCACTACAATATGTCGCCATTCTTTTTCTCTAACCTAAATAAAACTACCTGTACCCAAATATTCGTCGAAATATGCTATCGGATTTTGGACCTTGGAATAGGTAAATTAGGTTATTAGGCGTCGAGATTACAACCGCAGACCTATTGTTTTGATTTGGGTGACCATATTTCCGAAACTAATAAAGATCGATAAATAAAATTAAGTGTTTTTTAAAGCTCTTCAAAAGATCTTTTTATTAGTGATATAATATACAGGGTGTTCCATTACAAAAATCATACTTTTTGTCCCATCCTGTATATTTTAAAAGATTTTTAAAATCCCATTATAGATTCAGAAACTACAGAATTAATTTAACAAACTAGTATAATTATTTATTTTGTACAATAAATAAAAAGTTAAGGGGAGTGCAAATTTTTTACTTGACATCCGATACAATAAAAAAAATTAGAAGATAAAGAAGAATTAACCATTAAATTATGTTTTGTGCACCATGATGTTTTAAATTATTTTTACTTAACAAGGTGGACAAATTTTTTAAAACAAATTGTAGTTTTATTTTGTTAGCATTAAAAAAATGGTAATTAGTTAGGTATATTGAATCACTCAAAATAATTTAATTTTAGATAATATTTAGAAAAAGTTATAGTCATTACATAAAACTGTTTTAAATTAGGTTTTTATTTTATTATTCTAAATTTAAACTACTGTTTTTTTGGTAAACAGGCAAATGTTTAAAAATTACCATATACGTATTTCCTGTTTCTATGCCCTGTCATTAAAAGCAAATACGTAACAGCGTTTATAAACTTCAAAAAAGGGAAATAATGTTATCTTTAAATTTTAAAATGTAATTTTGAATTGTGAATTAAAATTAGAGGTACTTTTTACTTCAAACAGCGGTATTATGACTTGTACGTCTTAATTTAAATAAAGTCAAATTTAGTGTCGCACTAGGGATAATTTGACCCACCGGGCAAAAGTTTAAAATGGCTCCCGAGAAGAAAAATATTTGGTAGTTAGACTTACAATTAAATTTTAATAATGGGATATACAGTTAGCACAAAAAGTCTTCGTACATCATTTGGAGCACCATTTACTTTATTTTTTTTCAGTAAATTAAGTACCTTTCTATTGTAACCAAATATACAGAGTGTTTTGTAATTGCGGAAAGAAAATTAAAGAGCGACTTTTCTGAGCTTTTTAATGAAGAAAAAAAATCATATAGACATGGGTCCTCAAATGTTTCGTTTTCAAATTTCTAAAATACTTTTTTAGTAAAATTTGTTTGTTTGAATGTAAACGTTATTTATTTGCTAATAGGAAGTTATAACACCTAATTTTTAAAAGGAAAAAATGTCCTTATGTTTCTTGTATGGTCCAGGAATATGCAGTTTAGCGTATTTATATATATATATATATATATATATATATATATATATATATATATATATATATATATATATATATACATATATATATATATATATATATATATACAGTGTGTCCCGCTTTTCATGAATACACCCTGATATCTCAGTTATGAATAATGCGATTTTCTTCAAATTTTGGTGGTGATTGTATGTTAGAGAAATGAAGTATTTGGCATAGTGAAAACTTTTATTCACCATTGGCGTGCGGTCTTGGTGGGTAAAAAGACTTGATTTTTAGGAAAAGGATATTAGGGCTTATTCAAAAAATTTTTTCTGTCAGATTTAGAATCAGCATCCCCAAAACCCCTTTAATTCATATTTTCAAAATCTCAAGAGCTGATTTTAACAGAAAAAAATATTTATTTTAATTAACTTTTTAAAGAGGTTATTTATTCCTAACTTTTTGGTAATGTAAACTTTCCTATGAAGTGGATAGGTAGAAATTCTTCGTTAGAACCATGGCCCCCAGATCGCCGGATATTACCCCTTGTGACTTTTTTCTCTGGGGATACTTGAAGAATAAAGTGTATGCTACTAGGCCGCGAAATAGACAGGAACTTTGCATTAGAATCAGGCAAGCGTGCCAGGAAATTACTCCCCAAACTTTAAGAAAAGTGAATTTACATTTAAGAAGAATTGTTGAAAAGTGTATTGTTTTAGAAGGTAGTTATGTTGAAAATACAGAAATCTAAAATGATGCAATTAGTATAATTTTGATATCACAGTTTTAAATAAAGGACTTATTAAAAAGGTTACTTAAAATTGTTTGTTTGCTAAAATCAGTTCTTGAGATTTTTAAAATATGAATAAAGGGGTTTTTGGGGATGCTGATTCTAAATCTGACAGAAAAATTTTTTTGAATAAGCCCTAATATCCTTTTCCTAAAAATCAAGTCTTTTTAGCCACCAAGACCGCACGCCAATGGTGAATGAAAGATTTCACTATGCCAAATACTTCATTTCTGTAACATACAATCACCACCAAAATTTTAAGAAAATCGCGTTATTCGCGACACACTGTATATATATATATATATATATATATTTTTGCAACTTTTATATATATATATATA